>MU226746.1:792472-827913 GCA_018584345.1 Thuja plicata | reverse complement strand
AACTCAACCCACTTGAGAAAGTCCACTTTCTCAAGCTGGACTTTCTTAAAGTCCATTTTCTCAAGCCACTCTCTTACATCCTCCCTTGCTTCTTTAAGGCTTTCATTAATGCCTTCATTAATGAAGAAGCCTTAAGCCTATGTCTCTCCCATGCCTTATTAATGCCTTGGGAATTAAAGGCTCTTACATATTCATTTATGAGTCTCCAAATTCATAAATGAACCTTGTCCACCCTCTCTCTCTCTCCCATTCTTTTATAAATAGAAGCCTGTTTTGAGAGCAAATAAGCCTTCACCTTAGAATCTAAATTACATTGTTATGCTGCTAGATTTATCCTAGATTCACATTTCATCTATTATTCCATGCTAGTTCATTGTTTTCATTTCATATTTTAAAGCTAGATTATATGCTTTTTCACCTTTTTAGTTTAAATTTGAATCAAATCCTTCATGCTAAAATAGTATTGGTCACTGATTTGAAGCATATTCTGAGGGATAAATATGCAACTAATTACACTCTTTCTAGTTAGAAGGCAATAGGCCGATATTAGTGGTTTTTAACGTTTTGACTAACCGTTTGAACTAATGCAATGACCTATTGAGTGTTTGTGTTGTTTTCAACAGGTACCCATTTACACACACACACACCATGTGCTCTAGCTCTAGCCTTGCATGCATATCATAAATGCTATCTAGGACAAACATTTATGGGGTGGAAATTAGTGCATTTGCCTCTGTCATATGTTTATGTAGTAGTGAGAGTGTTGGTAAGAGTTGTGCTTGAAGCTCATTTACCTCATCTCTAAACTTGGTCTCTGCAATTTGTATGTCCTATCTCAATTTATGAGCTTGTTTGAGTTGCTCATTGTGAAATTTTATTGCCTCTTCACTATTCATGATACTTTGTGCTCTTGACTGAAGATCAACATCTATTTGTGCTATCTTGTCGGTATACTCTTGGGTGAGTTGATCAAGTGTGCACAATTTCTATATCAAATTAATAACTTCTGAGATTATTGGATCAATTGTGCTAACCAATTCAGAAAGATTTACCTTCTGTAATGCCACTTCCTAGCTTATCTTTTCTGCTAGCTTGAACTCATATTTCTATTCAATTCTTTTTTCCATGACCTTCTCAGCATCTATATTCTGAGATGTGATTGCGTCTGTGAGAACCACTAGTTGATCAAGCATTGGGGATATTTGATCAACATCTACATCTGGTACTATTTGTTGAAGTATTCCTTTTGCTACTTCAAGTACCTTTTCCTCCTTTGTGGCTTTTCTCAAATTTTATTGCATTGCCTTCCTCTCACAGAGTCTTGCATACTTGGTCAATTCAGTTGGATTCTTATGCTTTCTCTTCTTCTTCTTTGAGACTTGTGGGGACGTAGATGTATGAACTACCATTGCTAGTTCATTTTTCCTCTCTGAAGTGCTTGGTGAAGGATTTGTAGAAGGTGCTTCTTGTGTTTTCTGCTCAGGGTGCACCTGTCAGTTTTGTGAAGACATCTCTCCATCAACCTTGGGTGACTCTACAAATTTTTCTTCTATTTTCTTTTCTAGCTCATATTTCTTTGCTTCTTCACCTTTTTCTTTCTGTGTGTCCTCTTCTACCTTTTGTGTTTCTTCTTTAATTTGATCAGTAGATTTATCTTTCTCATAATTAGTTGCAGCTTGCTTTGTAGTTATGTCCTTTGTGTCATCTGTGGTGTCTTTTGATTCATCATCACCCTTGTCCTTGGGTGTGCTTGTGTCTTCTGTAGTAGATCCTTTGTTACCCTCTAGTATATTGATTACCTTCATTAATACATGCATATTTATTTGTGTGCTAGCTTGAGTTGTATCTAGAGTGGTGTCCTACTTGTCGGTTTGGTCCTTTTGAGAAGTGACATCTTCATCTTTTTGTATCTTCTCTACAGGGTCTAGTTTTGTTATGTCCATGACTGAAGTGTCCTGCCATGTCTCATCAACAACATTCATTTCTTTATCCTCTGATGTCTTCAATTCTTGTTTCCTTCCCTGATCCTTAAGTGTTATGAATATTACATCATTTTTCTTCTGTGAAACTTTATCAGAGTCATAATTGGTGATGTCTTGAATGTCAAGATCATCCATTACCTTGTCCAAATCAATTTGTTCCATATCTTCAACATTGTAAAAAGCAATGTGCTGAGGACTTTCCCTGTCTTTCTCCTCCTCTCTAAGAGGTGTGTCAGTGAGAAGTAATTGTTCCTCACGACTTGTTGACAATGCTGGTAGATCTAGGAGTTGTCTCCATTTTTTCTCGGTCATTGTATCCAGCTCTATAAACTTATCCTCTAGCACTTTGTAAGCCCTTATCTTGGCTACAAATTTTCCTGAGTGCTTCTTCAATATTTCTTTGATTTCTTCTATCTTAGATTCGGGAGGCATAGGTGTTACTAGTACCCTCTCCCTTACTTCTCTCTTGGTTTGTCGAGAATATGACCATTTTTGGGATATTCTATTACCCGGTTTTTTAGGTATTTGGTTGATGAATTCAGCTGGTACATATTTGAATTTTACCATTGACCTAATTATTTCCTCTTGCATCTTATTTTCATCCTATGGTTTGAGTGTATCCTATTGTCTGATTTTCTTATCATACATGGTTCCAGATGCAACAATAGATTCAAAAGCCTCATCAATTGTTTGATTTATGAAGTTCTTCTTCACTACATCAGGCTCATCTTCTTTAGAATCCTCTATGTTAGCTTTCGTTCTAACCATTCTTTTCCTCCTCTTTGTAGGCGTAGCCTTCACAGTTTGTTCCTTTGTTTGCTACTTTGTTTGCTTTGCTGGTTGCTTCCTCTTATAGGTTCTTACTTGACCTTTCTTAAGAGGTGTAGTGTCAGTCTTTGCAGTTTGACTCCTTTTCCTCTGCTTCTTCATAGGAGGTGGAGGTGTATCAGATTCAGTTTCCTCAGAGTCTAATTTCTTCTCATCTTGTCCTTCATCGATGGTGCCCTATTCATCAGTTTCCTCAGTTTGTTCTTGTTCCTCCTCATTAACCGATAGAATATTTTTAAGATTCTTGACCATCTTATTCTTCTTATTGACAGTCTTTTTGATTTCTAGGCCTCTTTTTATCTTTTACCCGGCCTCTTCATAGGTTCCAAACCTTGGTTGTTTGTTGTCAATGGGCTCATTGATTAATGCCTAAATAGAATTGGTTGCTTGATCTATGTTGATTTCATAATCAAGTGGGGCTAACCAAGTTGTCCTTGGTACAACTGGTTTATGTGGGTGAAGTCTATATCCACCATAAAACATATCTCATCCCTATGTTTTTCAATAAGTTGCTCAGGCATCCTTGTTATTTCCATCATCTTTTCCTTGAATTAAGGGAAGTATGCAGTCATGACTGACTCCAGGTTATCTTCCAGTGACTTAATTAATTCACTAATCTGTAATGTCACCAATTTTGTAGTGTTCCATTTCACTTTTCCTACTGAAGGAAAGTATTCTTGAAAGTGGAAAAATATACACATGATAAGTGAGCCAAAATTATATGTCTTAGTCTTTGCAGACCTTATTGTGTTCATGTTCTCATCAAGTTGTTTCAATAGGATCTGACATAGATCCATCTATATGCCCTTTGTCACGATTTTGTAAGATATGCTTACTAATGTTGATGATATGTTTTTCAACTTGCTTTCCTGAAATTTATTGTACCCAATCACACCGAATCTCAGTTCTCCGTCGGTGATGGTGTTCACTTTTAGACCTCTGTTATCCCATTCAACTTTTGTTAGCTTTTCAACTTTTGGCTTGGAAGGATGCATGTGTGCCTTAGGCTTGTTGGTTATTGGATAACCAGTGAAAACATGAAGGACATCCTTAATAATTTCTTTGGGTTGATCCAACCACAACTTCTGGTCATGCATTCTGCTTAGTACCAACCTGATCCAGTCGGTTTTGAAGTCCCTCGAGAAATGTAGGGCATTAGTTATCCCTTTAACCTCCAAGTGTTTGTGCTCTTCCTTCAGGTTCCCTTCTGCATCACAAAGCTTCTTGTAAGCTTCATCCATCTCCAAATCACCTATTTCAACGATCTTATAGTGAATGTAGGACGTTACGTCCTCTATCAGAAAAAACCCTAGGTGGAATCTTAGAAAACACACATGTTTCATCGGGTTGCGATGCAATACTCGGGTATATCTTGTATTTGGGTTCTACACAGGTGTTATTCTTGATTAACCTTACCACATTTTTCTTATCACTCTTGATCTTAGCAATTCTTGAAGTGGTTGCCATCATTTTTCAAGTTTTAGGGCTTTCTTTAAAAATTTAGGGCTATCTTGAAAAATAACGACAGAGTTATTTCAGTGCCCTCGGTACTTACTTCGATCTCTGATAATGGTGAATGATCTATTTTCTATGTGCTTTGATCGAGTTGAGGTCACTCTGCTAAATTCTCTTCAATCTCTCTATTTTTTGCTCTGCTTTTCTCTTCAAATTGCGGGTGCAAAATGAAGTGCTCCCATCGACTATTTATAGACATTTGCCCTAAGTATGTCATAAATGCTCAACGACTCATCGGGACATGAAGATGGATTTCATCGGGAAGACTTTCAAAATCATCATCGGTGTTGTCATGATGCTCGTGATGGCTATTAAGAATTTTGCTTTTACCAACGGATATCGGTATTTTGTCATGACAACTTTGTAACTTTGTTTCCTTATCGACGGGTGTCAAGTTACATTAGCAACTTAGCCATTTTATGTGTTGACCGATAATTTTTGGTAAGTGTAAACAACTCATCCATTATGTTCACCAATGATTTTTGGTATGTGTATACTAACGGGGTTGTTTTCTCATAATTGTAACAAGTAACATAATATGCATCTTTATTTATGCAGATTTTGACTATGTATCAATTTGTGTAATGGAACTGATGTAAAATATGACTTAGTTTAGTGCAGTTCCATACTTACTTGTTCAGCGTAAGTGGGGGTGGTGATGTCACTAGATCCATTGGATGGGGTGTCACCATTTGTATTACTTGGTCTAGCTTCATCATTACTTGAAGCTTTTTTCCATATTTTGTCTCTAGCCCTCTGAATATCTTCAATGGTGTTTCCATTGGGATATGTGCTTGTCTCTGTCATTCGGTCTTTGAAATATTTCTTGAGATGACCAACTTTATGACAGTGTAAGCATGCAATTTTGGGTTTTGACCAGCCTCTAGACCTTTTGGTCCATGCCCTCATACAGTTTGAATCAATGTGACCATATCTACTACATGCTATACATTTTTTCCAAGTACTATAGTCCCATACATATTGATTACCGATTCTCTTTGCTTGATAGGGAGTTTCTTGACCTTTAGGTTTCCATTCTTGCCTTTTCTTTTTTTGGCATTCAAGACTTGTGTGCCCATTCATCTTGCATGCAGGACAATATTTGTCCATGTAGGTTTCCTTCTTTGGTTGATCCATCTTAGACTTACATTCATATGCCTTATGTCCTTTCTTGTTACATTTATAATAGAATCTTATGAATGAAGATGTAGATTTAGGAATACCTTTCATTTTTCCTCGGCATACATTGGATGTGTGGAATTTCTTTCCACAGTGCTTGCATGTCAGCTTTCTTGGTCTTGGATTTTCATAGACATTCTTTGGATTGGCTTGATTTGATGATTCTCCATTTTCGATAAAGCCTAGACCGTTGTTGTTGTTGACTCTTCATTGTCCTTCAAGAAAATCATCCATTATTTTATTTCTCTCTTCATCCTTTCTGATAACTTCATTATACTGTTGCTGAGTTCTAACCTCATGCTTTAGTTTTTCATTTTCTTCTCTTAGTTCACCGATAGCCTATACTCTTTCAATGAGTTCTATATTCATTCTTTTGCTTCTTGACTCATAAGAATAATCTGATTTGTAATCTCATGGTGATGCTCAACATGTCTTTGAATTTATAACTCCTTCTCTTGTAGTTTCTCTGTAATCTTCCTTCTGTCATCAATAGCAAGTGTTCTTTCTATTTCAACTTGTCTAGCAGAACTCATCACATCAATCATTCTTACCATCTAGGACTCTTGACCAATTTGCAGCATCTTTATTTGCTCCGTCAGATGTTGATTGATCTCCTTTAGATTTGTGATGTTCTCTTCTGACGTGTCTGATGCATTACTTGTATTTGATCCTGAAGATTTAAAGAAATCTGGAATCTCTTCTTCTTGATAATATTTTTCATTGCTCCAAGTTGCCATACTTTTTCTCTCATCCAGTAGCTCTCTCATCTTGATTCTCGCATCTTTATAATATTCATAGAACATCTGCATCTCAATCTTTTTATTCTCAATATTCTTATCAAGTTTTTACTTCTCCATTGTATGATATTTTCTCTTAAGCCTTTAAGCTTTTCCAAGAAGAGACTTAGCTCTGATACCAATTGTTGGGATTAATGGGAAGTAGTACTGAGAGGGGAGGGGTGAATTGGTACCTCTAAAACTTTTAACACATTTCACCTTTAATCATTAGCAATCATTTTTTATTGTATTACTGACCATTACTGATGTTCTTTCTTATGCAAGTAGTATTAATTCATAATATTTAATTGTTTGCAACATTCATAGAAACATTCATGAAAGTAATAAACACATAACACAAGAGATGATATCGCAGAAAACTCCTGTTAGGAAGTAAAAATTGCGGTGGGGATGGCACCCATAAAACTTCACTATCTGCAGAATGGAAGGGAGCCGGTAAAGGCTTACAATTGATCACTTCTGATGATCTACCCTGTTAGGAGTATTAAAGTGGAGACCGGTTAAGATATAATCTATTAAGAGCTTTAGCAACACTGATTTAAGTGTGCACTTAGTTAAGAGATTTATAATTGGACTGTTAGGTCCACCTTTCTTGAAAGGATTTCTTAAGTGTACTACACTTGTTAGAATAAGTACATATGTTTGAACTAACTGTATGCAATCTACAATTGCTGATCATAGATCCATTAAAGCTCTCATAATAAGAATATCACATTAAGTGATTGATTAATACCTTTCTCTGCTCGTTGGTAGCCTGTGTTCTGTTCTTGAAACTGATTTGATCCGTTTCTGTCCTTGTGCATGAAATCTCTTGTCTAGTCCTTAAATGCTCTCAGTGGCTACAATCCTCATCAAACAACAACATGTTCACAATAGATTGAGCATCTATTTATAGAAGTATTTTACCTATTCTAGAATCACGCATTACAATGTTAACTCTTAGATCCAAGGTTTACAACTTGACCTTGATCTTTAGTTTGCATGTTTTAAATTAGTAAAACTAATTAAAACAATAATAATTACATTGATTCCTCCACATATAATGGATTTAAAACAAATAAAGAGCTATATACAACTTCTGTGTTTTATCTGACGTGGAAAGTCAGATCCACTTTTTGTGGGTTGTAACTGACTGTCGGTTCTTGGTCGCCAGGTTGAATTGAAAGTCTGTCAGCGTTCCTTTGTTGAATTGATCGTCGGGTTCCCTTCATCTGTTGGGTTCCTCTCTTTAATGTTCTGTTAGGTTGTACTTTTGTTACTCGTCAGGTTCCTATATCATTTTTTTCATCGTGTAACACTGAATAGTGTTTTTCGAGATGCTTTGAACTTGGCACTGTCGGGTAACCTTGGCATCAGGTAGTGTTGTGCCCTATCTATCGGTGTAGTATAAACCAATGGTGTAGATCATGTTTTTCCTTGTGTATACTAATGAAAAAATATAATGCCTTCACTAGTCATGATAGATGGAGTATAGGTAGGCACATTAGGTAAGGATGTTGGAATATGAATGAAATTCAAAACATTAGGATTGGAAATATTAAGGGCTTCAACACAACTTTTCATAGACTTGATATTTTCATTGATAGGATGGGATATGCCATGAAAAAATTCAACACCATGTTCATCATTTTGAAATATTTTCCTCAATCCTCCTACAAAAGGAATTTCCTCACTATTAGAATGTTCTTGACTTAACCAATGTCCAAAAGCTTTTAGACTTGGTTAGGAGATACTCTTGTTAATGATTCATCCTCATCATGAGAAGAATGGGAAGTGGGATTATTAATAATGGTAGGTATGTCATTGGTAGGCATAGAGGTATCATTTAATTCCTATGAAATACATTAGAGGAGATGGGATCGACACCTTTGAAGGAACCCATAAGTATACAACTTCTTAGAGAATAGGGATTTTATGTGTAGGACTCAAGGTTATGAAAATCGTACACAAAGAAAGACAAAAAAATAAATGTCTAAACAATGCAAATTACTAATAAATTGATTATTTAAACATTGAATGAAGGACTGAACATATATAAAGTTTATACAAAACAATGCACCCTATAAATAAGTTAATACTTATTTACACATATAACCTAATGAATGTAAATGTAATCATCCAATCAAGAAAGACAAGGTTTATAAATGCATAAGATGTAACATACAAATCAGATCTAGACACCAAATCATAATGGAAATGTAAGGACGTCGAGTTCAAGAAAATGTGATGAAATAAAACCAGACGTGGGAGTTTTGCACTAGAATAGAAGGTCAAACTAGGAAGCTCACACCCAAATTCTCTCAAACATTGGAAGGATAGTTGATCCACTAGGCTCAAGGAGGCTCAAGCTGTAAGAGCATGCAAGGATTCCTTCACTATGGGAGTTGAAATTGACTATGTAAAATAGAAATGTAAGAATGTAGAGAAAGAATGGAAATAATGTGTATGTAGATATATCACAAATTGTAACCCTTATTCTGATACCAAATATAGAAATCTAAAATAGTGACAAACTTGTGATTAAAATTTTAGTTCGCCATGGCAAGAATGGGGTGACCAAACTCACCTGAGGCTCTAGGAGGGACCTAATACAAATTTTTGATGAAACTTCTACCACTGGTAAATTCCTATGAGATCTTCCATTAGGTCTTTATGCAACTATGTATTTCACTTGCCATCTACACACAAAAAATGGTAAAATATTGGGAAAGGGGTTTGCCTTGGTCAAACCCCTTTTTAGGAATTAACCTTAAAATTAAAATTGCATAAAAGGAAAGCATGTTGCTAGTAGAAAAGGCTTGATAAGATATTATAAATTCACAAGTGTTGAATTGCTCATGAATATTCTTGGAATATTAGTAGATGTTGTCTTGACCTTGGATCTTAAATAGGAAGATCATGGACTCCTTCACTTTTGCTTGGATCCAAAAATTACTCATTGTCTTCCATTCTCGATGCTTGAATGAATTTCCCCATTTGACTCTCAAAATGATGGAGGTAGCATTGTTTCTATACCTCTCCAAGCCATTTCGCGGCTCAAAACTTGAAGGAGGGTGATAGGGTTTTGAATATCATTTTAAAAACTCAAGACCTTTCTCTAATTTAAATTTTGGGCACTTTTCAGTGGAACGAGGCACCTCTCGAGGCATGGGGAAACTTATCTTTCCCTGTGCCTTGTGGGGCACACTATTCCATTTAGTTAGGGCTCAAATTTAAATCGGGGATCAATGAGGGTACGAGGATATACAAAATATGCACATAATTCAAGTTTGTATTTCAAAAATAAAAAAACAAAAGACCACCCATAATGAAATAAGGCCTATGCATGCAAGAGGTGATAAATAGATGAAATAATTGAAGGGGGTACACCTAAATTTAAGCGTCCACATGTGAATTAAGTTAATAGAGGGTAAATATTTAAATATTTATTAATTAAATTCATAACAAAAAGGCCAATGATGCGTGGAAGCCTTGAACACTAAAATGAGGCCTATCTAAGAATGCAAATTGTAATGCTTACAATTTAGGACACTAAAACGTGCATTGAGGGGGGAATGAGGTCACAAAAAATTTATCAAAGGTGGTGGTGACATTAAATGCAAATCAAATAGAGGAAATATGGGAGGGTTTTTAAAATATAAATCATGATGTGTTTGATATGTCATACATTGTTGATGGTAGGATGGAATTATGATGTGAAAAGGCTCTTGATTTGATGTGATGACCATAGGTTGCATTTTATTTTATGGGAAAGGTGATAATCAATTTTCCAAAGTTCAATTTTAGATGAGAGGAAAAAAAGTGTAGTGTCGTGAGGTGGTAAGAACAATGAAGATTGAAAAAGGATAGTGAGGTTGTAGGAGTGAAAAATGGAGGTGAGATTCACGATAATTTAAAAAAAAAATAAAGTTTGTTGTGTGTGCTATGGTTGATGATCTATTTTACAAATATAGAACATCCATCTAGATCTGATCACTCTTTAAACATTTTAAAAAATTAACCAAACGGTGATCAAAACAACAACATACCCATTTTAGAGGTCTTTTAACATGTATAAACAATCTTGCAATGCTTTCAAACAATCAAGTGAAGTGTACAAGCATACTTTCACCACTTTTAAATAGATAAGTAGTGCATACAATAGTATTTTGACACTTACAACTATAAAGTAGCGTTCCTATAATAGTCAACTAGTGCATACCATTTTTCCAGTAAGTGTGTATAAATAAAGAAGTATAGTGTACCCGTTTTGTATTGATGCGCACAGACTGAGACACTAAAATAGTGAGTATCTCCCAGGTCTTTTGGAAAATTTTAGGATCATATTGGATACCCTTTTTGGTGTACTTCTTGTCCAATGCATCAGATAGATCAAATATTTCCAGATTTAAGGAGCTAAGAAATTTTTACAAGAGATTTATCAAAAGGGTGATTGTAAAGATATTCACTTCATGTTAATGCCTATTTTTACAAGATCTCATTAGGTTAAGGCAAATTTACAAGAAGAAAAGATGTATCTTAGAGAAGAAATACCCTTTTCGAGTGAAACACTTTCTTTCTCACAACAACCTCTTGAAATAAAAAAGGAAGTAAAACACATCACAATGGTATTTCCCTATGGATTGATGGATCCTAACCTCATCAATCATTTTAATGAAGACACCAATTCCCATAACAATGACCAAAATGGTGGAAACAATGATCCAAATAACAATGGAAACAATCAGGGAGGTAATGATATTGACAATGAAGGAAATAACATAAATGATGGAAGAAATAGGGACCATCAAGATGAAGAGGCCATTGAAGAGAGGATAAACAAAGCAGAATAAAAAAAGCGTCCCAAAGTCCTTTCTTTATGAAAATCATGGAGAAAATATTAGATAGAGATAGGGGAATTATTTATTTAACCTAGCTCAAGCAGGGGTAAAACTCCCCCATGATTATGATATGACTAATTTAAAGAAGAATGGAGAGGATGAAAATCCAATTGCAATCATGAATTAAAAATCAAAATTTTCCAAATGAAATTAGATAACATGAAGAAAATGGTGGCTCCAAAGCCATTCTCAATCGAATCTATATGCCCATTTCCTTTTGATAAGACTTTAATTATGGTACCATTCCCTTTAAATACAATCTTTCCTAAATATGATAAGTATGAAGGATCATCCAATCCACAAGATCACTTGAGGGAATTTTGTGCATTAAGCTTGGAATTTATGCATGATACCACCTATTTAATGAGATTATTCCCAAGAAGTCTTGGAGGACCAACAATGGAATGGTTCTCAAAGCTACCCTCCGACATTCAAACATTTGAGGAGTTAGCCTCAAAATTTGTGACTCATTATTTGTATAACATAAAACACGATGTCACTATGATTAACTTATGTA
Source organism: Thuja plicata (assembly GCA_018584345.1). Lineage (NCBI taxonomy): Eukaryota > Viridiplantae > Streptophyta > Pinopsida > Cupressales > Cupressaceae > Thuja > Thuja plicata. The sequence goes on along the minus strand of MU226746.1, from coordinate 816,215 downwards.
ATACCAAACAAAGAGATGGATAAGAATTCTTGGTCTTCTTACAAAGATGGAGAGATATATTTTCTCGATATCCTCAAAGTGTGTCGGAAAAGGAAAAGATGGACATTTTCATGAATAGTTTAAATGCAAAAATGAACTATCGGTTAAGATTGCAATGTCCATGTACTTTTGAAAATAAGGTTACAATGGAGGAAGTGTTATTAAAAAGTGGAGAAATCAAAATCTACAAGGAAAATAAGAATTTTCCTAACTATTACAATAATTCCAACAACACTAATCGGGCTCCTCCTAGCAACAATCGATTTTGGTTAAAGAGTACCAACAAGGGCCTGGTTAATGACAAAGTTGTTGAATAAAAAAACTTAAAAGATACCCCTTTTAACCTCATAAGAGGTTCTAATAAAGAAAACAATGTGAACCAAATAGAAAATGTCTCGTTCAATAATAATAACTTGTCTAATAATCAAGAAGCCAATAAACCAAAACCTTTTTTCACTCCATCACCAAGAAGGAAGTTCACACCCTTGGGTGAAACTCTTGAGAATTCTTTAAGAACTCTCATTGCTAATAAAATTATTGTTCTACCTGAATCACAACCTTATGAACCATAAGTTAAACCCTCATGGTGGAATGATGCCCATCATTGTGAATATCACCAAAAGAAATGACATAAGACAAATGAATGGATGAGGCTAAAACATGTGGTTCAATATTTAATAGACAATGGTGTGATAAAGGTAGAAAAGGCCTCAAAATAATGAAGATCAAATGGCCTTTAAAAATACTTTCTTCAATCATGAGAATGGGGAATCTTTAAACAAGAATGACAACAACAACAAAAGAGGAAATTACAAAGTTAACTTTACACATAGCTATGATAATGTTATCAATTCTTTATCGGAACATGAGAACACTATTAATGTTGTTGTGATAAAAGAGAAACCATCCAAAGAAACATCTAATGTTGTTACAAGGGGACAAGCATCAAGAATAACCTTATAAGGAAGTACCCATAAGAATATTGGTCCCAATCAATCAACTACATTGTCAAGGCAATACAACCTAGTGGATCAGTTACATGTTCAAAGACTAATATGGGAAAGCAATATACTGATGGGGGGGGGGGGGGGGGGGGGGGTGGGTGAATTAGGATGTATAAAACTTTTATACTTTTGAAACAAACTGATTCAATATGTAAATATAAACATTAACTATAATGCTGTAATAGATATAACATCTAATCACACCCATAATGAACACATAACACAAAGATTTGGTAACCTAGAAACCCTTGAAAGGTAAAACTGGGGTGGGGATGAAACCCACAAATCTTCACTACTGCAGTAACAAAGTGTTATTTTTAGGGCTACAAATTTTTATCACTTTTGATGAGGGGTCTTCCCTATTAAGAGCTTGAGAGACTTATACAATCTACCTTTATTAAATGATTTAAACTTACAACTAAGTAAGCACTCTGTTAAGAGATTTACAAAGACCTGTTAGGACCACTTTGTTAAGAGATTTACCCTGATTCACTTGCTAGAATGTATCAGTACCCGATCCTTCAGTCTGCACTTCAAATTCTGATAATAGATCTCCTCTTTCCAACTCTTAACTGATCTCAAAATCTGATATATCTCTTTTCTATCCTTCACTGCTCTACTCGGTCACTCTTCCTGGTCTATGCTTCTGATATGCAAAACTCTGCTTCACATACATACCTGATCCCTTCTCTTCATATCCACATCACACACATGCATAGATTTATGGTTTTGAAGCATCCCATATATAGATAACTGACGAAGCATCCATATCAAGATCAAAGATCTCAATTCATCACTTTTGCTGCTTAATCATCCCTAATTTTGATTGGTTGCATTTCTTTCATAGGGATTAATGATCTCAGAAATAACACATAATTAGTGAATTAAATATCTTCAACAATCTTTAAATGATTTATAGAAGTCAACCAAAACAATTTACCTAGGTGTTTGAGCCATTCCAAACACATATAACAAAATTGTCTCACTCGGCATATGTAAACTCTGATGCTCGGTCAAAATTGACACTCGACACTGAGTGTCTATGCAACTTGACAATCATTCTTCTCGGTAACTACTAAGTACTCAGAAACCATTGAATTTCTCAACAGTAACTACTGCTCGGTCAATACATAATATTTACACAAGTCATTTACGTTTGTCGACCTTCGTGAGTCAGCTCGGTCATAGTGATGACTAACCAACCTTCCTTGATTATGACTAAGTGCGTGACACTAATAGAAAACATAACTTGGAGATAAAAAATCCCCCCTTTGACATTAGTGGAAAAAACACTTTGTCATGACTCTTCAGTCCCTTAAAAAAATAGTACTCAAGTATACCGAAAACTCCCCTAAGATTATGACTTGGTCTTCATTAAGACTTCACTACATATACACCATAATATTAAGAACATGAATCCAAAAATAAAAAAAACAATATGATATACCTTTTTTCTCATATCACTCTGTTATTTCCCTTGTATGCATCTTTCCCCTTTATTTACATTTGTTTCATTTTCCCCTTGATTACATTGATTTCATTTCCCCCTCATTTTTGTCACTCTTATCTGCTGGGGTTGTAGGGGTCAGATCATACTTGTCCAAAAATGGTTTGTGAATTTTTAGGATCATCACCAATGCATTATCCCAACTAGATTTGACAGACTCCAAAATTTGTAACTTAATTTCTAGCTCAGCCGCTAGATCAATCAAACTCTCTGCAATATTGAGAGGCGGTTCTCTTTGTGCTAATTATTTTGCAGCTTACAACTCTCTCTACATGACCTCCAAATGAGGTATCAACAAGGTCTAAATAGAAATCAATTTATCCCTTATTCTACCATCATTATCCATGAGCTTGACTAATCTCCCTTAGGTATGATTCAACCTATTAAAATGAATGGAGCTTGCATTTGCATCCATGCTCAGTGAATGTCCTGTTGACTTCAAGTATGATTGTAGCTTCTCAATAAGCCATTGATTCTCCTTTGTAAAGAATTTGACATCATATAGTTGTTTACACAAAGAAATAACATTTTCTACAACTTCTTCTAAGTTACTTACCAGATCAAAAAGTGCAACCTATTTTACAGTAAGTTCTTTTGCAACTTTCTCAAGAAAATTTTCCTCAAACTTGCTCTTAGACCATTGCATGAGCTTCTCATTAGCATCAATATCATCATTGTTAAACTTTTGAACAATATAAAACAATTGATCTATAATAGGTGCTTTCTCATTTATATCTTGAAGCTCAAATGCATCAACAAATATACCTTTTATATCATGTAATGCCTTCTTCCGTTGATGTTCTCTTTTCATTTTATCTTGTTTTATCTTCCTTTTTAATCAACTCTACAAAATTTGCACTTGCTCATAAGATAAGTTATCACTATCCCATTTTGGAATTACTATAACTTCATCAAGTGTTACATCTGTACTCAGAGACTTGTCCTTTTTCTTATGTGACTTCTTCTTCTTAGTCTCTAACATGCTGCTACTCTGTTTCTACTCTACTTGCAATGTACTGGTGTCACCACTGATTGAGACTAACTCCTTCTGAGTAAAAATTACCTGCTATTCAGGTGTGTCAACAATCTTAGTTTTTGTAAGTGGTAGCTTTATCAATGCTTGAATTGCCTCTTGCTCTAAAGGATCCTGTGTCTCCTCGGTCTTTGTATGCTTAGTCTCCTTTATTTATTCACTATGAAGTCCTATGCAATCTGTTTTATACTTATATGATTGGTATTCTTTTCTCTTATCTTCTTCATCATTAACTTCAAATTTTTCCTTGGTAGGGGAATCTGGAATGTTTATTATAGCCTCACCCTGCTCCTCAACATTCAAACGTTGTGTATCCTCACCTGTGATTGTGGTTGAGTCATCAATTTCTAAATCCTCTATTGGTGCATCCTCAACCTTCTCCATTATTTCTTCCTCGATATTATCAGGCTCATCAATGTCTTCTTTGTTATCAAGCTCAACTTGTTCTGATGCGACTTCATCTTTGTTTTCACTCTTATAAAATAACAATCCAAAAATTGTCTTCCATATTATTTGGATCTATTGTACAACTCCTTCAACATCCTTCCTTAGTATTTAATATACTCTCAATCAAGGAATTAATCTATTCCTATGTTTCTCCATAATTTTTGTCCTATATTTATGTGTCAATTCAAGCATAATTTTGGCTAATGCCCCTTCTCTGATATGCCTTTCACTCTTAATGGAAAAATTCCATCTCTCATTAATATTCTTGAACAATTCATCAGGGACTAGATTCCCAATCTCCAAAGGTTTCATCTTTTATGATGCTAACATATCCATCATGGCCTCTTTAATCTTTTCGTTATCCTAAGTGCTCAACTGTTCAAACTTAATGAACTTAAATCCTGACAAACCTGTGGAAATCTTGATGTTGTGGAAAATTTCATCAAATTTGTAGGATGTTTGTGTGTAGAAAATTTGAATTTACTGATGTCCTCTGTATCTATCATTTCTCCATCTTCATCATCTTTACCCATCATGTATTTCCTTCTCGGCTTCCTCTTAGGGTTGCTCAGCTCAGCTTCAGTTTGAACTTGTTTCATTTTCCTTGAGCTCTCCCCTTCAACTTTCTTAACTTGAATTTTCTTTGTTGGCTTGATTGTTGTTGTAGTTATTGATGCCCTGGTTCTCGATCTAGATGTGGTAGGAGGAGTAGGTTTATGCTTTGAACTCTTCTTCATAGTTGACTCAACAACCATCACTTTCTTACCCTTCTTATCTACTTCCACATCTTCACCTTGAATCTCTTCTAAATCACTAGATTGGTCCTCACCTTGACCTTGTGTGATTTGTATTGGTGCATCATCTTTATCTTCTTTTTTGCCTAACATCTTCTCAAGATTCTTCACCATTTTCTTTCTTTCTCTCTCCATGGTTGCAACCTTCAATCCCATGGTTATCTTTGATTTTGCTTCTTCTTATTTCCCAATACCTTAGCCTTTTTATCAACTTCCTTTGCAAGTAATGCTGTGATTTTTGTAGATGTTTCATCAATATTTACTTCATAGGGTAATGGCCTCAACCATGCTATCCTCAATACTACAACTTGTACATAGGTATAATCAGTATCAACTAGAAAACACATATCATCATAATGCTTCTCTACTAGTGAAACAAGGATTCTTCTCCTTATTCTCATCTTCTTCTTAAATTCAACAAAATAGTTTCCCATGACATTATCAAATTTCTTTCCTAACTATTGTATAAAATCATTAATCTGTTGTGTCACTTGTCGGTCTTGACGCCATACTACATCTCCCATAGTAGTAAAATTATGTTGAACATAGAAAAATGAATAGACTATCAGGGATCTGAACTTACACATAGAATTCTTTGCCTTCTTGATTGATGATAGGTTATTTTAAAGGTGAGTCATGTGTAGCTCTACAAGGTCATATGTATGATCCTTTTTCACTATCTTCCATGCCTGATCAACTGCAATGCAGGGAACACTATCCAATCTACTTGATTGATAAAACTTATATGCAATCACTCTAACTGCAAAGTCAATCTGAGGATCTGTGATCATTTAAATTTTTATTCCTCTCTTGTTCCACTTGGCCAAATTGTTCTTCTTAATATCTTCCTTAATCTGACAACACATTATTATTTTCCCTTGCACAATAGGTTAACCAGTGACTCGGTGGATGATATCCTTGGTAATCTTCACTAGTCCATTCTCCAACCACAAACTCATATCGTGTATTCTACTCAGAACTATCTTGATCCATTCAATTTTGAAGTTGCGACGGAAATCTAGGGTATGAACTAACTCTTTTTTGGCAATGTGTTGATTCTCAGCCTTCAATGCCCCATCTTCACATAGTTTATTGTAAGATTCCCTCAACTCAAAGTCTCCAAGATTATTGATCTTACACATGTAGCATTCTCTCACATCATGGATCATTATAAATTTTGGCGGGATCAATGACATGGCTCCTGAAAGATATCCCTTCACCACAGTCTCAGGTACAACTCAAAAAATAGACAGTGCACATGTGTCACTCCTGACTAACTAAATACTCTTCATTTCATTGTCTTGCCTCTTCACACTAGCAAATGAACTGGCAACCATTTCTCAGATTAGGGTTTGTAAAATGGATTTTGGGTAACTCAACAACAATGGGTCTTTAACCTTTCACAATACTTGCCAATGATACTCAGTGGAATCTTCACAATCTTCGCTCAAAATGCTCTTCAAATTTCTCGACAAACTCTAATCACTTTGTGAAATGAAAATGAATGAAGAAATCCATTATATACCCTCAAACAGTCGAATTAGGTCTTCAATAAATGTTTCATACAATGGTAGGTGTATAATAGCTATCTCAGTCCTTGAATAAATAGTTTGATTAACTCATTCCATCACTTGGTTAGACTAATGGCTCGGTCACTACTGACACTCAGTCAATATATTAGCTCAGTTGATATGGGGGCTCGACACATACTAATACTGATTCTTGGGACCAATTGTGCATATAATTTCTTTATTTTTTTCTTACCTTAGATCTGTCCTAATGCATCTTAACTTATGGAGATATGGACTTTAATACATCTTATGTAGGGACTGGTGTAAAATATAGTATTTGAGAAAATAGTTTCCTTACATACCTTCTTTTCTTAATTGGAATTAGTGTGATCACCTGATCCATTGGATTGGGTGATCTCAACTTTACTGGCTCCACTACTACTCACTTCTTCTTTCTTTCTCCATGTCAGATTCATCTAGTTCTTTATCTAATCAATAGTGGGTGTTGGGGCTTTGGTATTGCAGTATCTCCTAGTATGACCGGTCTTGTGACAACTATAATAGACCAAACTTCCATTCATCCAACTCTTGGATTTACCGCTAAAGTGTGTCATTATACAATTTTATGCAATATGACCATATTCACCACAATAATGACAACTGTGCCTTGTATTGTAATTCCAATTGAATGTGACACCTTTCCTCATTGCATTTCCTTGTTTCTTGGATGTCCACTTAGATTTTGCATTGGATCTACAATCTTGGGTTCTATGAACAAACTTCTAGCAATTGTAACAATGTCCTTGAAATTTAGGTGAAGTAGGTGTATTGCTAGTCTTTGACCTGCATTCATGTGCTTGTTATAGTTAAAGCAATATCCATTGAATTTAGGCTTAGGATTAGACTTACCATTCTTGCTTCATAAAATATTTTTTTGTGTGACCTAATTTCGCATAATGACAACATGTAGGTTTTCTATACTTTGGCTTTGCATTCCTCCGTTCTCCAATCTTTGATGATTCTCCTTCTTCAGTGGATGATAGGTTCTCGGTATGGCCAAATCTAGAGGTGTCATTGGTCCTTCTTGGTGATCTCATCAATTCTTCAAAGTATCTCAAGGCTTCATTAGGTTTGTTTATCCTCTCAATGATTTCTCTTTCAGATCTCAACTCATTTTTCAATTGATTGTCCTCTAATCTCAAATATGTAATCTCAAATTCTTTTCTTTTTACCTCTTGATTTCCAAATAATAGTTGTTTGACCATGTCCAACTAATTGTTTGTGAGATTCTACACATCACTTGTCCTTTCATCAAGTCTAGTAGCCATCTGTCTCTTATCTTCCTCTACCATTTTTTTCGGTCTTCCTCATCTTTCTTGTTCTGATCAATCACCTAACATAGTGTTATTTATTGAGTTTCCCGTTCTATCTTTAGACTTTTGAATCATTCTTTCAGTGTATTTTTCTTCTCCAATAGATCTGCAGTTCCTGCATTACTTTCTTTAGAATCTCCATTATCAAATAGACCTTCAATGTCTTCTTCTTTATATTGAGTGTCATTCAGCTAAGTTGCCATTTATTTCCTAGCCTTTAAGGATTTCCTCAATTCTTCTCTCACTGTCTCAAGCTGCCATAGTGCCAGATGGATATCAATCTTCTAGTTCTTAATGACCTTTCCCAACTTATAAACCTCCATCTGCAAGATCTTAACTCTTCAAGTGGTTAGATTTCTCCTAAGATAACAAACCTCTGATACCAATTGTTGGAAGTCTAATATGGGAAAGCAGTATACTAAGAGGGCGGGGGGGNNNGGGCTGAATCAAGGTCTATAAAACTTTTATACTTCTGAAACAAAATGTTTCAACATGTAAATATAAACATTAACTATAATTTCTTAATAGATATAACATCTAATCACATCCGTAATGAACACATAAAACAAATATTTGGTAACCCAGAAACCCTTGAAAGGTAAAACTGGGGTGGGGATAAAACCCGCAAATATTCACTACTGCAGTAACAAAGTGTGCCTATTAGGGCTACAAAGTTTGATAACTTTTTATGATCTACCCTATGAGGGGTCTACCCTGTTAAGAGCTTAGAGACTTATAAAATCTACCTTGATTAAAGAATTTAAATTTATAACTAAGTAAGCACTCTGTTAAGAGATTTACAAAGGCATGTTAGAACCACTCTATTAAGAGATTTACCCTGAGTCACTTGCTAGAATGTATCAGTACCTAATCCTTCGGTCTGCACATCAAATTATGATAAAGGATCTCCTCTTTCCAACTCTTAACAGATCTCAAAATTGGATATATCTCTTTTCTATCCTTCACTACTCTTCTCGATCACTCTGCCTAGTCTATGCTTCTGAAATGAAAAACTTTGCTTCAAATACACACCCGATCTCTTCTCTTCACATATGCATCACACACATGCATATATTTAGGGTTTTGAAGTATCCCATATATAGATAACTAACGAAGCATCTAGATCAAGATCAACGATCTAGATTCATCACTTTTTCCGCTTAAGCATCCCTAATTTTGATTGGTTGCATTGCTTGCATAGGGATTAATGATCTCATAAATAATGCATAATTAATGCATTAAATATCTTCAACAATCTTTAAATGATTCATAGAAGTCGGCCAAAATAGTTTACCTAGGTGTTTGAGCCATTCCAAACACATATAAAAAAACTGTCTCACTCGACATATGTAAACTATGATGCTCAGTCAAAACTCTCACTTGATACTGACTATCTATGAAACTTGACAATCATCCTTCTTGGAAACTACTGAGTACTCGGTGACCACTGACTTGCTCGGTAGTAACTACTGCTCAGTCAATACATAATATTTACACAATTCATTTACATTTATTGGCCTTTGTGGGATGGCTTGGTCGCAATAACGACTGACCAACCTTCCTTGATTATGACTGAGTGTGTGAAACTAATAGACAACATAACTTGGAGATTAACATTACAAAATACACCAGCATAAATTTCCATCTTGGAGTTATTCAAGCTTTCACCGAATCAAAAGGAGATTTTTGAAAAATCTCTTGTGGAAACCACCATTCCTGATAACTTGGAAGAAGAGAGATTTCAAAACATGACGAGTCACCTCATAACACCTCATTGTCTATCTTTTTATAAGAAAGATGATATGTCCATCAATCATCCTCAAAATCCCCCCTTTCATATATAAGTTTTGATACATAAACATCGTGTCAAAAGAGTCCTCATTGATGGAGGAGCTGGTTTAAATATTTATACATTAAGTCTAGTCAAAGCCTTAGGGATTTTTGAAGGGGCTATTGATCAGAAGAAGCAGATTAATATTGGTGTGCTGAAAAGTTGACACACTTCTATGAGTCATTATATTCAAGATTGCTCAAGAATGAGGTCTCAAATGGCATCTCATAGCTCCCTATTCATGGAGTGCAAGGGTTTGTAACGAAGGCCCTCAGTTTAGACCTAGTTATGCCCATGCAAGTACACCATGAAATGAGAGATTCAAAGAGGAAGAGAAAGAATTATAGTCTCCATGATCAACAAATATGCATTTGCAAATGAGGATGAAAACTATTCTATATGATAACAATGCATGGAAGTAAATTAATCTATGAAAGGAAAATATGCAAGATTAATCTATGAAAGAAAATGTGCAAGCTTAATGTATGAAAGGAAATATGAATCTAAACTAATATGAATATAATATAAATGGATTTCCATGGATGCATGAGAGAAGAAGACAAGAAGAAGAGAAGTTGCATGGTTCAAGCTCAAATGATCAAACTCTCCTCCAAAATTGCTCTCCAAACCTGCAGCATAACAATAACATAAAAACTCTATCTATCAAATGAGAAGGAGAGGGCTCCTTATAAAGGAAAGTGTGGAGAGGAATGCATCCTAAAGAGAAATGTGGGATAAATCCCTAAAAGGCAAGTAAGAGGGAAAAACCCACCACTTAGGAATATGTGTGGAGAAAAAGGAGTTTTATTTATTTTTTATTTGATTTATTTCCTTTTTTCATCACAAAGAGGGATTTAAGTGGGGATTTTATTTATTTAATTAAAATAGGGATTTTATTTTAATGAAATAAGATTATTTTATTTAATTAAAAGAGATATTTTAATTAAATAAGATAATATTATTTAATTAAAAGAGAGATTTTAATTAAATAAGATAAGATTATTTAATTAAAAGAGAGATTTTCTTTTAATTAAATAAGATTATTTTATTTAATAAAAAGGGATATTTTCTTTTAATTAAATAAGATTATTGATGAAATGATCAAACCTTAGGAAATATTGAAATAATAGAATTAATTACGATTTGATCAAGGAAATTAATTTGAATTGAAAATGTTGCAAAGCATTGATTCATAAAATTGATAAAATGATTCTGTCATTTGATAAATTAAAGAATGAGGGTCCATAGTCTAGGTGACCATTTTAGTGGTGCATAAATTTTCCCCTCTTTGAATAATGTGTGATCTTTATGGGAACAAATGTACTCAAAGAATGCAGTTGAAGTGTGAGATCAATTTGGGATCACAAAACAACCCAAACGTGTGATCGACAGACGGGAACACATCAGGACAAAGATAAACTGTTTGAAAAAGACAAGGTCAACACCCCTGTAAATAGGTAATTGACATGTCCAAGATGAGAATCTCAAGAAAGGTTTCCCCAAGCAGAGCAATTGATAGGATTGATAAAGCTGAATCAATGATTGAAGTTTATAAGTATTGTCCCCTCGTGATCAAAATTTAAATAAGATACAGGAGAAACAACAAATTGATAAATTTGATCAAATCAAACTAAAGATAAGGTTATTGATGTAAGATGAAAGATATAAGGATCACAGAACCAAGGTAGATCATCAAGCATGAAAGATTATGCCCCAAGGTTGAATTAGAAGAAAAGAAGTGGGGTGAAAGCGAATGGAAGATAGAAGTTTGGAAGAGGTGGAAAGAAATGGAGAGAAGAAAGAGAATTTCCCTTAAGAAAGAGAATGCCCCAAAATCAATCAACTGTTTAAGATAGAAAATTTTGATTGAGATCACAAAAGAAGATAAGGAAATGAAGATCAAACATGACCATAGTTGATTAAAAGTCTACAAGAAAGATGAAGGAAACCCTCTCAAACTCATATTGCAGCCTAAAATGTAAACTAACATGAGGTCTAACAATGCAAGATACATGAAAATGCAAAGGTGTACTTGCAATAGAGAAACTGTAACATAGGATTTTGTGTTCATCATTCATTGGAGAATATTAAAGAACTTATTTTCATCATTGGGCCATTATTAACGGACATCGAAAAATCACACAAACATCACCAGTCACAAGCGCAACTACAAAAATATGAATGTGATTTATATCAGATTGGAATGTGGAAAGATTCTAACATAAGCATCAAAGACATAAAGGTCAACATGACTTCGATGTTATCTTACCCAATTTAATGTAGCAAAACCACGCTCGCATCAAGGCATAGATGCCAGGATGACTAGAAGAAGGGTTGTGCAAAAAAATAGTCAAGGATAATGCCTCAAATCTCCTAAGTGTTTCAAGGGAACAACAAGAGACACTCAAGAGTTTCAAGACCACACCCACAAGAAGAAAGAAAATAAAAACATGCCCCATGCCCCAAGTCCTCTAGCTATGCATCTTGGAGAGACTTATTAGACAAGGACACTCAACAAAAATCAATAACAGTCAGCACACAAAGAAAAGATCATGACATAGCTCAAGCATTTAGTGTTGTGCTTAAAAATTTAAGTGTGTTAACTGATACTGAGTTCCAAGGATAAAGATCGAATGCTTGCAAGTAGGTAAGATCACATGAAAAAAATGGGTAAGACCAAGCTGATAAGTGTTGAAAAACACTCGATGTCAGGGGTTGTATTGAAAAATACACTTGGGGCGGTGTTGAAAAACAACATTTGTGAGGTGTCTTAAAGACTAATGCATCCAAGAGACCAAAGCTAACATAGTTATGCCCCCTAGACAAAGATAAAGACCAATTCCAAACCAAGGCAACAAGGACAAGGCATGATGGAGAAAGGCTAAGTGTCAAGGACACGCGCTAAGAAATAAGGGTGCAAAGGCCTAAAGTAGCACCCATTTCCAGGTTTTCACCACTTTGATTTTATTGCAAGTTTTTGCTACCAAGACATCTGTTTCCAGGTTTTCACCAAGACACTTTTTCAAATTTTTCAAATTTTTGATTTTTTTTGATTTTTTTTTTGTATTTTTGAAATATATAATTTTTTTGGAGATACATCAAAGTGCCTATTGCTAGGTTTTCACTAAGATGATCATTTTTTTAGGATATTTTCTGATTTTTAGAATTTTTGACAATATATCATTTTTTTGGATTATTTTAGGATCAATAATTATGTACAAAGGGTGCCCCAAGATAGAATGGACATCATGGATAGAACTTCTTTAGGTGCAAGACATTGATAGGATCAGGGAGCTTCTCTCCCTCTACTGTAGACAATAAATAAGCACCTGACCCAAAAGCTGCTATGATAATGTAAGGTCCAAGCCAATTAGGTTCAAACTTTCCCTTTTTTTCTCTATGCTGTTGATTCTTAGGATTTTCACGTAGGAAAAGATCTCCCACTTGGAAATCTCTAGGGAAAACCTTTTTGTTGAAGGATTTGGACATGCACTTTTGATAAACCCTCATATGGTCAAATGATGCTTGACATTTTTCATCTAGAAGTTCTAATTCTTGAAGTCTCATGGCACGGTAGTCTTCATCTGTAACTAGACCTTTGAGGGAAACTCTAAGTGAAGGAATCTCAACCTCCAAAGGTAACACTACTTCAAAACCATATGAAAGGGCAAAAGGGGTAGCCCTAGTAGGAGTACAAATACTCATTCTATAGGCCCAAAAAACCAGATTTATCTGTAAGTGCCAATCTCTACCATTCTTATAGACTATTCTATGCAAGATTTCAAGAATGGTTTTGTTTGATGCCTCTGCTTGACCATTTCCTTATGGGAAGTAAATGGAGGACCAATGTTTTTTAATCTTGAATTTCTTGCAGAGTTGTTTAAGGTCCTTATTTTTGAACTAGCCTCCATTGTCAATGATAATCTCAGAAGGCACTCCATATGGACAGATGATATGGTTTAGAATGAATAGAGAGACTGTCTTTCTTGAGGCAACAGAAAGTGGGACAACTTCTACCCATTTAGTGAAGTAATCAGTAGTAGTGATAGTAAACTTTTGTCCACCTCATGAGTTGGGATGAATCTTCCCAACAAGATCAAATGCCCAACACTGAAATGGCCAATGAGATATAGAAGGAATGAGCTCTCTTCCTAGAGAATGTATCAGGTTACCATATTTTTGACACTTTTCGCATGACTTTTCAAAAGCTATTGCATCAATCTGCATCGTAGCCCAATAGTACCCCACCCTAAAAAAACTTCGGGCCATGGCAAGACCATTGGAATTTCCCCCACAGATGCCCTCGTGGATGTCAACTAATGCTTGGTTAGATTCTTCCTTTTCTAAACATCTAAGAAGTGTTCCATCTAGAACCCTCCTATAAAAATCACTAGAGATAAGGGAATGGCAAGAGGTGTTTTAGGTGAGGTTTCTGCATTCAGATCTATTAAAGGTTTAAGGTATAATGCCATCACAAAGGTATGAGTAAATGACACCATAACAGGATGACTCATGACCAATGAGGGTACAAATGACACAAATTTCTCAGGAGTCATAGATAGGGTGATGTAGCTCTTCCACCATAAATTCAAATCTGGATTCATGTTTCTCTAACTAAAGGAGTGAAGCAAGTGTAGCCATAGTGTCAGCTACTTTGTTTTCTGCTCTAGGGATTCGCTGAAACGTGAAAAATGTGAAGTATCGTTTCAAGGAATCAACCATTTTCTTGTAAGGTACCAACTTCTCATTTTTTGTTTGATATTCATCATTAACTTGGTTGATTATGAACTGTGAATCCCATAGATGTGTAGCTCTGTGATTCTCCATTCTATGGCCATCTTAAGTCCATTTGTTAAAGCTTCATATTCAACAATGTTGTTTGTACATGGGAAAAATAACTTGTAAGACTTAGGAATTGTGTACCCATGAGGAGAAACAAACAACACACCAACTCCTAAACTATTTTGCATAAAGGATCCATCAAAGAACATCTTCCATGTTCTTTTAGTCATATACATGAGGTGCTAATCTGGGAAGTCAAATTAAATAGGTGCATCTTTTATTGGGAAACCAACTAATTGATCTGCTATGGCTTGTCCTTTGATTTCTTTATGCCCAATGTACTTTATGTCAAACTCTAAAAGGATCATCATCCATTTAGAAAGTCTATCTATGAGGGCAGCCTTACCTAGAAAATACTTGAGTGGATCTATTTTTTCTATGAGGTGTATAGTGTGCGCAAGCATGTAATGTCGCAACTTTTGGGAAGAAAACACAACTGCAAGGCAATATTTCTCAATGTTGGTGTAGTTAACCTTATATGAAACAAGAGTGCGGCTAATGTAGTGTATTGCTCTTTCTTTCCCATGTTCATCAAGTTGAGCTAGTAATTCCCCCAAGGAAGATTTTGTCACTAAAATGAATAGAATAAGTGGTTTCCCTAGGATAGGAGGCATTAAAATGGGAGGATTTTCCAATTATTTCTTTATTTGATCTATTCTCTTTTAACAATCCTCATTCCAAACACATTTGACTCCTTTGTGTAAGTTCTTTTTGAAGGGTTGAGCTCTATCTGCCAATTGTGAAATGAATCTCCTTATAGATTGAAGATGTCCTTGAAGACTCCTCATTTTACTAATGTTTCTAGGAGGTGGCATATCTATGATTGCTTGGTCTTTTTTAGGGTCTACCTCTATTCCTCTTGCTAAAATGATGAATCCGAGTAGTTTGCCAGAGATGACTCCAAATGCACACTTTTTAGGATTTAATCGTAGTTGAAATTGTTCCATGCAATCTAGAATGACTTCTAAATCATCTAAGTGTGTCTCTTTCTTCTTAGACTTGGCCAAGGTGTCATCCACATAATCTTCCATGTTTTTATGCATCATGTCATGAAAAATGGTTGTCATAGCTCATTGATAAGTGGCTCCTGCATTTTTTAATCCAAAAGGCATAACGTTCCAACAATAGGTACCCCATGCACAAGTGAATGCAGTATTTTCTTGATCTTCAAGAGCTATCTTAATCTGATTATACCCAAAAAAACCATTCATCAAGGAATAAATCTGATAACCCGTAGTCATATCCAATATCATGTCTATATTGGGAAGTGAAAAGTCATCCTTTGGGCATGCTCTATTGACATCTTTAAAATCTGTGCAAAATCGAATGGATTTGTCATGTTTGGAAATTGGTATAATGTTTGATGTCCATTCAACATAAGCAATAGCTCTTATGAATCCCACACTAAGGAGTTTCTCTAATTCTTCTTTGACTAGGAGAGCTATGTGAGGATGCATCTTTCTCAATTTTTGTTTAACCGGTTTGACATCCGGAGCTATGGACAAGTGATGCATGATAAGATTAATGTCCAACCCTGGCATATCTAAATAAGTTCATGCAAAGTTGATCTTCTTTTTCTGTAAGAACTTAGTGTAGGCTTTTTTTTCTTGTGGTGACAAGGATTCAACCAAGTGTAGGATCTGCAGAGCCTCATCTATACCCAAAGCTTGTGTTGGTTCAATAAGCACCAAAGATCTATCTTGAAAGTAGCTAGGGAGACAATCAAGTACCTCATCCTTAGGCCCCTTAGAGAGGTTTTCACCTTTGGATACGTCATTTATTTTTACTTTTTTCAGTTCTGACACCGCCACACAGTGGTTTTCACCATCAGAACTCCTATTCTTTTGATTTTATTTTATTTTTATTTTCTGGCTAAGGTACCTGATGTCTAGCTCTGTCATGCTGGTAGCTGGTTCACTGGTGGAAGAGACTATGGGTTCAATGGCATTTAGGTAAAAAGCTATCTCATAATCATTTTGACATGTTAAGAGCTCAGGTTCTTGATAGCATTGGGACCAATCAATGAGGTCAGGATGAATAAGAGGCAAGTGAACAACTGGTGTAAGGTTATAAATGTGAATGATATTATTGCTGGTGACCGAAGAGTCAGAGTCTATCAAGTATCCTTCTAAGCTACCCAAATTAGGGTTCATCCTAACAAGTGAAGAATCATGCACTAAGGCAAAACATGGGTTCAAATCCTCTAATCATACACGTGACTCGTCAGCTACCTCAAGTTGAGAACTGTAAGTGTGGATGACATCAAATTCCATGTCAACTATGGAAGGCTTTGAGAAGGAGTCCCATTCATACTCATGAACTTGTGTCTAAACTACAACTAGGATGTTTACACCATGAAGGTTTGGGACATCATGATGTGGAAGGTCTAGTGTCATCAAGAGTAACACCTTCTCTTTCCATTAAATGAACAAGATTCTTTCATTGACATTCTTTGAAAGGATCTTCTACATCTGATTCTTGTTCTAAAGTTACAACTGACGCATGAGTGACTGGAATATCTAAATCTCTCCAGAGGAGTTTAGTGGAAGGGACCCAGTCTTCACACATGTCTTGCTAATTTTTCAAACTAGGTACATATTTTGTTTCATCTTCACTATCCAAATTATCAAGGATAGGAGTAGTGTGCTTGTTGTCATTCACAAAGCCTAGGCCAACCATCTTTTTAGATGTGCATCCAAAAAGATGATGATCAAGGGGGTTGGCTCTAGCATCCAATCTGTGATTAAGAGGGCCATGTCTAGGATAGCCCATCTTTTTGACAAAAGTATAGCTTCTTCCATAAGCCTTAGGAGAGGGAGAGAAGTTCTCATTGTGCATGTATTTTCTCTTCTCTATAAATCTAGTCTCTAACAAACGTCTCTTCTTTCTCATCTTGAATAGGCACCGAGGACTCTACAAACATGACAAATAAAGTCATAGCTAAAGAGGAAGGTCTCTTTTCTCAGGAATGATTTCCATAAGACCGAGGTGAAATTGGTAATGTTGTGAGGGAGTTGAGTTTCTACCCCCCCATGCCAAGGTCTACCAACTTGAGCTTGTCTTTACATTTAGCTAAGGTTGCATCAAATTCTTCTGCTTCTCTATTGAGGGGAACATGAGTTCCTGCTGAAATTGAGTTAACCAATAAAGTGTTATCCCCAGGTATACAAATCTCTATTCCATTGTAAGGGAACTTAACACACTAATAATAGGTACATGAAATTGCTTGCATATCATGAATCCACGATCTGCCGAGCAAGATATTATACGCAAGGGGGCCATCATCAACCATTTGAAATAAAATATCTTTTTCAACAGGGCCAATCCTAATAGGAAGGATGGCCAACCCCTTGGAACTTCTTTCTACCTCATCATAGGCTTTGATGGTGATCCTTTTCCTGGTATCTATGACTTTTTCATAGTAAACCAACTCTTTTAAATGACTAAAGGAACAAATATTTAGCTCAACACCCCCATCATCAACAAGCACCTAACATGGGTTTTGTGGATCATGACCTCAATATGAAGAGAGAGATTGTGTGGGTGGATCAAAGCTTTATCATCATCCTCTAAAAACATAAGGTAATGAGGGCTATCAATGTGGTTAACCATGTTTTGGAATTGATCAACGTCTAAGTTGTTGGGGATGTTTGCTGTGCGCAAAGAATCCTCAAAGACTTGCTTGTGTCTTGGGGAAAACTCTAAGAGCTCAAAGATCGAAATCTGAGCTAAGGTTCTTTGCGACTGATCAACAAGATTATAAATCAACTTAGGATTTACTACTAGTTTTGAGGTGACATTCTTGGATGCCAATTGCTTTGGTTTACTGGGTTGACTTGAATTGGGTCCTCTAATGGCAATAGGACCTTGGCTTCGTATGAAAACATTAAGAGTTTGAGATGATACTCTAGAGTTTGGACCCCTTAGCACCATGACAGGTTATTCATCAAAGAGAGGAGGAGAATCCATGTCTAGATCATAACCATAGGGATCTTTACCCCTCATCATGTTGACATTTTCTTCTACAACTTCAAGCATGTTGATAGTATTCTCTGCATCTATGTAAGTTTAATTGATCTCAGCCTTGCCATTCTTAGCTTTAGAGGTTTCCCCCTTCTCATACTTTGGCAATGGTTCTTTGAATGCCCAACAGTTCATGGGATTCATAGATAGGGTGATGTAGCTCTTCCACCATAAATTCAAATCTGGATTCATGTTTCTCTAACTGAAGGAGTGAAGAAAGTGTAGCCATAGTGTCAGCTGCTTTGTTTTCTGGTCTAGAGATTTGCTGAAATGTGACAAATGTGAAGTATCATTTCAAGGAATAAACCATTTTCTTGTAAGGTACTAGCTTCTCATTTTTTGTTTAATATTCATCATTAACTTGGTTGATTATGAGCTATGAATCCCCATAGATGTGTAGCTTTGTGATTCTCCATTCTATGGCCATCTTAAGTCCATTTGTTAAAGCTTCATATTCAACAATGTTGTTTGTACATGGGAACAATAACTTGTAAGACTTAGGAATTGTGTACCCATGAGGAGAAACAAACAACACACTAGCTCCTAAACCATTTTGCATAAAGGATCCATCAAAGAACATCTTTCATGTAGTTTCAGTCATATACATGAGGTTCTCATCTGGGAAGTAAACTTGAATAGGTGCGTCTTGTATTGGGAAATTAGCCAATTGATCTGCTATGGCTTGTCCTTTGATTGCTTTACGCTCAATGTACTCTATGTCAAACTCTGAAAGGATCATCATCCATTTAGCAAGTCTACCTATGAGGGCAGCCTTACCTATAAAATACTGGAGTGGATCTATTTTTTCTATGAGGTGTGTAGTGTGCGCAAGCATGTAATGTCACAAATTTTGAGAAGCAAACACAAATGCAATGCAAGATTCCTCAATGTTGGTGTAGTTAACCTAATATGAAACAAGAGTGCGGCTAATGTAGTATATTTCTCTTTCTTTCCCATGTTCATCATGTTGAGCTAGTAATGCCCCCAAGGAAGATTCTGTCACTGAAATAAATAGAATAAGTGGTTTCCCTGGGATAGGAGGCATTAAAATGGGAGGATTTTCCAAGTATTTCTTGATTTGATCTATGCTCTTTGGACAATCCTCATTCCAAACACATTTGACTCCTTTGTGTAAGTTCTTTTTGAAGGGTTGAGCTCTATTTGCCAATTGTGAAATGAATCTCCTTATAGATTGAAGACGTCCTTGAAGACTCCTCATTTTACTAATGTTTCTTGGAGGTGGCATATTTATGATTGCTTGCACTTTTTCAAGGTCTACCTCTATTCCTCTTGCTGAAATGATGAATTCGAGTAGTTTGCCAGAGATGACTCCAAATGCACACTTTTTAGGATTTAATCTTAGTTGAAATTGTTCCATGCGATCTAGAATGACTTCTAAATCATCTAAGTGTGTCTCTCTCTTCTTAGACTTGACCAAGGTGTCATCCACATAATCTTCCATGTTTTTATTCATCATGTCATGAAAAATGGTTGTCATAGCTCATTGATAGGTGGCTCCTGCATTTTTAATCCAAAAGGCATAACGTTCCAACAATAGGTAACCCATGCACAAGTGAATGCAGTATTTTCTTAATCTTCAAAAGCTGTCTTAATTTGATTATACCCAAAACAACCATCCATCAAGGAATAAATCTGATAACCGACAGTCATATCCAATATCATGTCTATATTGGGAAGTGAAAAGTCATCCTTTGGGCATGCTCTATTGAAATATTTAAAATTTGTGCAAAATCGAATGGATTTGTCATGTTTGGAAACTGGTACAATGTTTGATATCTATTCAACATAAGCAATAGCTCTTATGAATCCCACACTAAGGAGTTTCTCTAATTCTTCTTTGACTAGGAGAGCTATGTGAGGATGCATCTTTCTCAATTTTTGTTTAACCGGTTTGACATCCGGAGCTATGGAAAAGTGATGCATGATAAGATTAATGTCCAACCCTGGCATATCTAAATAAGTTCATGCAAAGTTGATCTTCTTTTGCTGTAAGAACTTAGTGTAGACTTCTTTTTCTTATGGTGACAAGGATTCAGCCAAGTGTACGATCTGCAGAGCCTCATATGTATCCAATGCTTGTGTTGGTTCAATAAGCACCAAAGATCTATCTTGAAAGTAGCTAGGGAGATGATCAAGTACCTCATCCTTAGGCCCCTTAGAGAGGTTTTCACCTTTGGATATGTCATTTCTTTTTACTTTTTTTTTTTTTCTTCAGTTTTGACACCGCCACACAGTGGTTTTCGCCATCAAAACTCCTATTCTTTTGATTTTATTTTATTTTTATTTTCTAACTAAGGTACCTGACGTCTGGCTTTGTCATGTTGGTAGCTGGTTCACTGGTGGAAGAGACTATAGGTTCAATGAAATTTAGGTAACAAGCTATCTCATAATCATTTTGACATGTTAAGAGCTCAGGTTCTTGATAGCGTTGGGACCAATCAATGAGGTCAGGATGAACAAGAGGCAAGTGAACGACTGGTTGATGGTTATAAATGTGAATGATATTATTGCTGGTGACTGAAGAGTCAGATTCTATCAAGTATCCTTCTAAGCTACCCAAATCAGGGTTCATCCTAACAAGTGAAGAATCATCCACTAAGGCAACACATGGGTTCAAATCCTCTAATCCTACATGTGACTTGTCAGCTACCTCAAGTTGAGAACTGTAAGTGTGGATGACATCAACATCCATGTCAACTATGGAAGTCTCTGAGAAGGAGTCCCATTCATACTCATATGAACTTGCGTCTGAACTACAACTAGGATGTTTACACCATGAAGGTTTGGGACATCATGATGTGGAAGGTCTAGTTTCATCAAGAGTAACACCTTCTCTTTCCATTAAACATACAAGATTCTTTAGTTGACATTCTCTGAAAGGATCTTCTACATCTGATTCTTGTTCTAAAGTTGCAACCGACGCATGAGTGACCAGAATATCTAAATCTCCCTAGAGGAGTTTAGTGGAAGGGACCCAATCTTCACACATGTCTTGCTGATTTGTCAAACTAGGTACATATTTTGGTTCATCTTCACTATCCGACTTATCAAGGATAGTAGTGTGCTTGTTGTGATTCGCAAAGCCTAGGCCAACCGTCTTTTTAGATGTGCATCCAAAAATATGATGATAAAGGGGTTTGGATGTAGCATCCAATCTGTGATTAAGAGGGCCATGTCCAAGATAGCCCATCTGTTTGACAAAAGTATACCCTCTTCCATAAGCCTTAGGAGAGGGAGAGAAGTTCTCATTGTACATGTATTTCTCTTCTCTATAAATCTAATCTCTAACAAACGTCTCTTCTTTCTCATCTTGAATAGGCATTAAGGACTCTACAAACATGCCAAATAAAGTCATAGCTAAAGAGGAAGGTCTCTTTTCTTGTAAACGATTTCCATAAGACTGAGGTGAAATTGGTAATGTTGTGAGGGAGTTGAGTTGATACCCCCCATGACAAGGTCTACTAACTTGAGCTTGTCTTTACATCCAGCTAAGGTTGCATCAAAGTCTTCTGCTTCTCTATTGAGGGGAACATGAGTTCCTACTAAAATTGAGTTAACAGATAAAGTGTTATCCCTAGGTATAAAAATCTCTATTCCATTATAAGGGAACTTAACACACTGATGATAGGTAGATGACACCACTTGCATATCATGAATCCACGACCTGCTGAGCAAGATATTATACGCAAGGGGGCCAACATCAACTATTTGAAATACAATATCTTTTTCAATAGGGCCAATCCTAATACGAAGGACAACCAACCCCTTGGAACTTCTTTCTTCCTCATTATAGGCTTTGATGGTGATCCTTTTCCTGGTATCTATGACTTTTTTAGAGTAAACCAACTCTTTCAAATGACTAAAGGAATAAATATTAAGCCCAACACCCCCATCTATCAACATGCACCTAACATGGGTTTTGTGGATCATGACCTCGATATGAAGAGGGAGATTGTGTGGGTGAATGAAAGCGTTATCATCATCCTCTAAAAACATAAGGTAATGAGGGTTAGCAATGTGGTTAACCATGTTCTGGAATTTATCAACGTCTAAGTTGTTGGGGATGTTTGCTATGCACAAAGAATTGTCATGGAATTTCTTGTATCTCGGGGACAACTCTAAGAGCTCAAAGATCAAAATCTGAGCTGGGGTTCTTTGCAACTGATCAAAAAGATTATAACTCGACTTAGGATTGATTGCTAGTTTTGAGGTGACATTCTTGGATGCCACTTGCTTTGGTTTACTGGGTTGACTTGAATTGGGTCCTCTAATGACAATAGGACCTTGAATTTGTATGAAAACATTAAGAGTTTGAGATGACACTCTAGAGTTAGGACCCCTTAGCACCACGATGGGTTCTTCATCAAAGAGAGGAGGAGAATCCATGTCTAGATCATAACCATAGGGATCTTTACCCCTCATCATGTTGACATTTTCTTCTACAACTTCAAGCATGTTGATAGTATTCTCCGCATATGTGTAAGTGTAATTGATCTCAACCTTTCCATTCTTAGCTTTAGAGGTTCCCCCCTTCTCATACTTGGGCAACGGTTCTTTAAATGCCTTATGATCGACATTGGTGTTCAATCCATCTATCTTAAGTTTTCCATTTTCAATGAGATCTTGGATGATATATTTGAGTTTCCAACAGTTTTCAATGTCATGTGCTGTTGGTACCCTAAATTTTGAGAATTTAGAAGTCTTAATCCATTATCAAGAAAGCAAGTTTCTCCATACTAAAAAAATCAAAGGAAGGAATCTTTATGACTCAAATAAATAGAAATAACTAATCGAAGCCTTCAAAAAATGCTGGAATTTGACCTGCTACAAAGATGATGTTGACAGAGGATGAAGATGGTCAAATTTTAAAAATCTAAAAATGACCCAGTTCGGGAAATCAAATTTCCTATGTCCATCAGAAATATTAGATTTTCATGACGTATTTTGGATTTTTGGCCAAAGCCAAATCTGAAACTTAGGTAGTTATTTTTTAGTTAGTTTATTGTTTTTTCAAAATAATTTTTAATAAGGGTTATGTCTTTTCACCTTAAAGAGGTGTGAAAGCCACTTAAAAACACATATATATACATAATGTAAAGAGACAAGAATACAATACATATTTTTAGGATAGAATTTGATCACAACTACAACATGGACTCTGATGTACTATTTTTTCAACATTAATAAAGATAAGTGCTTTTCTTTTTATTTGTGGTTATGAGTTATATATTTTCAATTAGTCTTTCAGATATTCTATTGTATTAGAGTATTTCACTATGTTGAATTCCCCGAGTATCATAATTCAAAATTAATATATA
>MU226746.1:738924-750071 GCA_018584345.1 Thuja plicata | reverse complement strand
TCATTTATCTTCAAAGAGATAACTCCAATCAAATCACATGGGTTACTCCACCCATCTCTCCAGTCCACATGGGTAACTTCACCCACCTCTTCAGTTCAAAAAGGTAACTCACAATTAGCTCTTCAGTTAACAAAACTCTATCTCCTCTTTACCAAATGAAGAGGTGGAGTTTACTGAGGACCTCTCCTGTTCCTTTTGATCTCAACCATTCATATCATCACCAATTCCTATATAATAAACCCTTTATAACCATTTGAAGGGTCAAAGATTTCAAGCTCTTGTGCGCCATTACTCTGTCAGTTTGGTTCTTGCATTCAAGCCATCTTGCGAGCACACACACACATTTCAATTATCAAATTCTCGAAGCTTCTCAAGTCATAGACGCTGCCTAGCCAATACGGAGCATCAAAAACAATGTTTCAGAAGGAGTAGAGAGAAACAATAGAAGCTTCAAGCATCGTGGGGTTTGCATTTATTTGTCTTCCTTTCTCTTGCTTGTACATTTTATTGCTCACGTTTCTGTTATTCATTTAGTAGTCATTATATACTTGATTTGCATTCATTTGTGAAACCTTTGCTACTAACCCTCGCCTTTGGAAAGCTGTGGGAATCAAAGAGATGAGGCGTACACCATCAAGAAATGTGTATATCCATAAGTCATATCTATATCCATAAAATCTCATATCAGGTATTGGTATCATACTCAAGAACTGTGGGGATTGGGCTTGCACTTATGAACCACATATTTGGGTCTATCATAAGGGAAAGTAGTAGATTACCTCTTATCTTGAATAGTGGAAGCTAAGGTCACTTCACACCACTATTACATGTATGTCATCCTTTCTACCCAAGGAAGTGGTAATAATAGTAGTATACTACCCCTTTACATACTAAGTTATAGGGAAAAGTATTGATTTCTTCCCCCTCGAGTAGTTGAAGCTAAGGTCGCTTTGTGCTGCCATTATTTGTACACTGTTAATTCTACCCGAGGGCTTGAAAATCTTTACCATTCCTTTAATTAAGTACAACCCATAGGTTGGCACATAGTTGGGTAACAATTAGGAAACAACACATGATTGGTATGGCTCTCCCATACTCATAAACATACATAACTTCCATGATCGAGTGTTTGATTACACCTCCCCATGGCACACCAAGTAATTATGGGTTTCACACAACACTCAACATAATCACTGATATAGGTTCTTTCACATACACAAGGGGTACAAGAAAAATCATATTCTATCCACATTTAATCATATTCCCATGTCATGGGAAAAAAACATCTTCCAGCAAGATAAAATACTGTGATAATGTAGGACATTTATAACTATCATCACAAGGAACATAGTTTCACATGAAGATATCACAACATTTTATCCCCCTCTAGGAGAGTAATTCATCTATATGCATTTACCACTACTCTACACATTTAACTCTAAAAAATATATATGTCTTAACCCTTACTAAGTCCATGATGAAGAGTTTCCCCTAATTAATAAGAGAAGGGAGAGATTATCTATAACATACCATCACAAAATTTCACCTGACTTATAATACATTTCTTTGGTCATTTATGAAAGATTCTAAATGCATTTACCACTTCTACCTTAAAATCACATATGCACTTTGGGTTTTAGGACCCTTACCTAAATTTATCTAGCCCATAAGTTATATATACCATCAATGATACTATCATGTTCCCTTAACTACCCTCCTTTGATTTATCAGACATAGAATAAAAGAAGGGAACAATTATTTATTTTCTTTTCTAGGGATCATTTTCCAAAATTCTAGATGTAATTCATATAATTATGCATGCAATATAATTTCTCTAAAACATAGTTAATGTTATATCTTCGAACATGTTAGCACATCATAATTGCATATAATCACAAAAAAAAGTACACACAAGGTAAATTTGTAATCACTACCAATTAGTTAACGTTTCACAATAACAACATAAGGAACAAGGTTATCTAGAGATCCCAGTGTTGCAACCTGGCTCTGATACCAAGATGTCATGCCCAAAATTTACACCAAAAAATGTAACAACCTTTTTTTTAAAAGGTTTAAATAATGTCTTACAGATCACAATTGAGTGGTAATCGAGTTTACTATGCTAGGTCAAAGTATACAAGATGAAGTTCTAGGTTGCACGTAGGGTTAAGGGGAAACACGTCCATACAACAACATCCCTCAACCCTAAAATTATTAAACTATGCTCGGGTTGTTTTGTATACACTAGTTAAGTTTGTGACTTAACCATTCCATGAGTAAGGGGGGGGAGGGTAATCCCCGGGGTTACATGAAAGTGTTTTGCTAAACTTTTTCCTAATAGGTTAAACAATTACTTAAACCATTTAATCTAACATAAATCAGGTTGTCCCATAAAATTCATTCTTTTTCTTATAATAGAGTTTGAAGATGTGTTTGAATATTAAATTTGTAAAAGCCTAATGGTTTAACATATCCATAATTTTTCCCCTAACTAATATAAAACCAAATATCTTAAAAGGTTTAGGTAATCTTTTTAAAAGCCCTTTTTTATATTAATTTGGATTTTTTAGTTAAACTATAATTCCTTTTAAATTTAATTAAATGAATATTTAAATACCCAAGGTCAATAATAGATTTAACCTAGAAATTCAAGTGTATAGACATTTTAATTTTAAATTAATATCAATTAATAATTAATTTGAACAATTGTCCATAGCTTCCTTCCAATGAGGTAAACGATCCACTAGAAGTTCAATTCAAATATTATATTTTGATAAGTTATTAGTAAATAAATCATAAAGGGGTCACTACTATAATAGAGTAGAAAATTTTATTCCAATTAATTTAGTGATGCTACTATTGATCTCTTAATTTTAATAAAGCGCTTCTAACTAATGTAATTTTAACTTGTTAACAAATGTAATGTGGGCATTACACAACATACTTATTCTACACCAAGCTAACCATTGCGCAAACTTTTTATTTTAATATAAAATACCATTTTAACTAAATCAGAAATTCATGATTCTACTAGATATAATGTTTATCTATAATACAAGAAGGCAATGGAACAACTTTAAATAATAGCATTTCATAGTATTCAAATGACAATCATAAGGAGATGTTGCATGCCTGGGTTTTCTCTTCCTTGATTGTGTATCATATTCTCCTTGCCTCTTTATTTCCTGCATCTATATATTGCTAAACAGATAGATGCATGATATAAAATTCATTGATGATTACATACATGATCGTAAGATAAGCCACATCAATATCATAGTGAAATCAATCATAAGTTATTTGAAACTAGTTTTGCAAAGAGATGCAAACTATGCAAATTATTGGTAAGGGGAGGCACGATCAAGGAAGAACTCAAAAGTACAATAACTAAGGGCCAGACCTAATGCCTCGGGGGCTCATCTTAGATGGGCTTGCCTACATAACTCATAGAGACATTGTAGTTCGGGTTTACATAACTTAAACCAATTCATACTGGGTATGTCCTAGTGGGGTACAAATCACTTTAGAAAACAAATGTGGTATATGTTATGGAGTATGAATGAATGATAATATATTAAGACCAATTTCAAAATATAATCTACATTGTACATTAAATTTGACAACAAGATAGATCTAAAGATCAACTTGCTTTTAGATCGCATTAAGACCATAATTCAAGTATTATTTCATTAAAATGATAAGAAAATTTCAAACCAAATTCGTACTCTCATTGTCAATATGTTTAATTCCAAAATCCTTGTTATCTCATTTGTAACTAAATAAATCTTTTATAAATATATTTATAATAGAAGAGAAATAATCTAACATTAAATATAGATTCTCTATCAAATAATATAGTGACCGCTAGGGCGAGAATGTATTTCAGAATGTCTGCGTGGATATTTACGATTAAATGAAGTAGTATTCTTAAGTTGAGACCATTTCTTTCGTTTATACATACTTACATAATATTCAATATAAAAGTTTAAATAATACAAAAACCATGAATATATGATTTAACTTATACACAAAGGTCTAATTCTAAACAACCTAACATTTCATATTGTAATGAAAATAGTTGTACTATACTTATAATCGCTTCGCCGATATTTTACAGATATTAAATTTAAGGGTTTAAACATAAACAATCATCACCAAATCTCTTGAGTTATAAATATACAATCCTGAACAATAGTTCTTATAATGACCCACGTGTCTATCTTCAAAAATTTCAGTTACACCTCTCTTGCAATAATCAAAATAACAACTAAATGTAACATAAATAATTAATTTTTTCCATCAATCTATTTGAACAATGAATCAAACTTCATTAAAACAATCTAATCATTGCACTATTTCTAGTGTCCACGTCATAATTAGGAAATAACTCATTTAATTCCTATGGTTGGATAATTAGTCCCTATACCTAGTTTGAAATGCTGACAATTGTAGTTTATAGATACTGTGTTCATTGGCGTGATTGTAACAACTAAAGAAGTGTTGCAATGACACTGTTTCTAATCTCAAACCTCATATTGTATTATTTATTTGATCTAGTTGGCAATGGAGGGCATATAAGCATGCACCAAAACCCTCATATTGCAATAACCAATAAGGAATCCCCAGTGTATACATGATAAATTTTTAATGTACCAAACTGGGGGCATTGAACTGTGACACAAATTTAGTGCATTCAACCATTGTGGTTGGGTTTGCTCCATTAGTAATATCACACAGAATACATAGCAAAATAAAACAAATAAAAAGGAATCAAATTTAGTTAAAACAAACATAACCTTTTTTAGCTGAAGCAAGATTCATGCCTCTAATTAGGGTATAATTGTGTCCACATGTCAAAGGTAATATGATGTAATAGAAACAAGGGGCTCATGAAAGAGTGAATTTTGGGTTCTATCCTCCTCACTGGAAGAACGTCTGGTAGGTAGGGGGGTCGTATCCTAGGACGGTAAACTTTGGGCTTGTGGGAAAGGGTGCTTCTTTCAAGATTCTGAGAATTCTTTCACCAGATTGAGAAGACCTAGCTTCTGCATTCACTTCTTGTTCTCCTCCATGCACGCTTTCCCTACTTGATTATAATCTACTACCTCTGTATTCCTCTTAGTTGATCTGACATGTTGATTTTATTATTCCTAGTGGAGAGGGAAGCTATAGCAGCGTGGAATGACCCTCTCCCAAGAGCCAACATCTATGTTTTCTTGGCATGCGTCGATGATCACCGGCCTTAATGGCCTTTTTTCTATTTATTTTTATAATTCCAAAAGTGCAGTTTCCTTGGACAAAACTATAGGCCCATCCAAAATGGAAGACCATATGTTTTTGTGCTTAATACATCATGGATGTATCCTTAGTGTTCACGATCTCGTGTCTTTGTGATAGAAGATCACTCCTGTGAAATATCTCCAGGTGACTTCCCTTTCGCCATCGCCATCGCCATCACTTCCACTCTTAAGAGTAATCCCCCACATTTTCCCGCATAGTGAGGAGAACCAGACATGTCAAAGGCTAGTGCTTCTACTCCCTGCCCCACCTGCCAAGTCTTCAAACCCATTATACGGGTATTCTACCATACATGGGTGCATATATCAATGGTGATGGGACTACTCTACTCACCTCCCTGTTGTTTCCTACATGCTCACAGCTCTGTACTTCCTTCTCCCTCCCTCTCAAGACTCCTACACATGTACCAGCCTTAATGTCAAGACGTACCTCCCACGTCTAGGAAGTTCCATTTTACATTATTAATTGCTTTTGCAGGCCATATGACTACTATTTTCTAGAACCGACCCATATCAAATTGAATCCTTTTATATTTAATTTAATTTTGTTTGTCTTATTTAATTGTCTATATTTTTATATTTCACCATTATATTTATTAAATCTAGAGTTTATCATAGGCAATGACCATCAATTAAAACCACATCTTCAAGGTCCCCATTCTGTTAATTAATTGTAGTTCCATTACTAAATGTAACAATTGGATGGTGATAGTCCTTTACTATGCTATTAGCCCAATTAAGTATATATACTTTTATTTTATTTTATTTTATTGAGATCATAAATCATGTGAAGTTGTGCAAGTATTTTTCCAATCAAATTTACCTTCTTATAGGACTTGATAGCATAACTACTAGAGTATCTTATCTTGCCATTAATTGTTTGAAATATTTAGAATCATACACATTTAAAGTGCTTTCAAAAGATTTAATTTAACATCCTCATGTACGACATTATGTCAAATAACTAAAGTGTCATTAGGTTCCATACCCACTTAATCAATTACCATTCATTAATATTATCCTTTACAATGCCTTACTTGTCACAACTAATAAATTCTTCTAATCATTATTAGACTCCTTATCCATATTCGTACTAACTTACTAATTTGTAATAACAATGATATCACATCTTTCTAACATGCACAAATTAATATGAAAGATACAATTCAAAACAAGATGCTAAATTAATATTAAATTAATGATATGACCTAAACAAAATAATTATTATTATAAATAAATTCTAAAATACTTTCAAATAAATCATGTTTAATATGATATAATTAATAATTGATTATAATCATTAGTAACATCAATTAATCATTATCTAGAACACAAACACACACAAATGATTCAACGATCATAAACCTCTATTCAAACTTGTAGTCTGATAAGAATCCTCACTATTAATTAATAATAGTTGATCATGTTATTTATTACATATTTAGACTATGGTTTCAAAGCATCAATAATAGTATTAATTAATTCCATGCACAATATTTCTAATAGTTGATTTAGGTCTAACCAAACAAACATCAAAACTTAATAAGATGACAAAATGACACAACACTAATGCACTAATATGGAGGGGTACTATACTTACTGATACCATATTAATTTATATAAGATGATGTGTAATACTTTGGATATCCCTGTCATGCCCAAAAGTTGGGCAAAAACACACAAACAAAAAATTACAACTTTGAAAATAACTCCAAAAATACATAGGACTCCATTAATGGAGTTTCAAGCTCAACAACACACATGAACAAAAATAAATAAATTTACTTCTAAAAGATCCAACCTTAATCCAAAGCTAAGGTGGGATGAAATTTGATGATGAGGTATTCTTCCTGTCCTTCTTCTCCAAAATCTCCTTCAATTATTAATTTATCTCTAAGGGTAGAGAGTGGGTGAACACTCAACTCATCCTAAATCATTCCTTGAATAGGAAAACCTACAACAAGATCAAGGCTTAACCCAAAGGTGAGGTGACCCTAACCAACCCTTAGCTACCCACTTGCCTAAACTCTCCATGGATAGAGTCAAATGAAACTTGGAAGAAGAGAGAGGTTAACCAAGTTTACACTCCTCTTCAAAATTTGCTCTGAGCCAATGTCCTATCCTCTCAAGGATCTCAAAAGGTCCAAAAAAATGAGGTGCTAGCTTAGAGCCCTTCCCAAAATGGATTGGACTCTTATGCGGTCACACTCTCAAGAAGAATTTGTCTCCAACTAGATAGGCTCGATCAATCCTCTTTGCATCTGCATACTTCTTTTGCCTATCTTGAGCTTCCTTAAGTCACTGTCTAATCAAAGTCACCTGCCGCTCCATATCTCTGACTAGCTCAGGACCAATGGAAAGTCTATCCTTGATCCTATCCCAACTGAGTGGGGTCTTGTATGGCTTACCATAGAGAGCCTGGTAGGGAGGCATACCCAAGGAAGTCTGGTGCCCATTGTTATAGGAAAAATCCAATAGGTGTAGGTATTCTTCCCACCGGGTCTGATGGTCCATGAAATACATGTGAAGCATGTCCTCTAACACATGATTGACCCTTTTAGTCTATCCATCTGTCTCAGGATGATAAGTGGTACTGAAGTTGAGCCTAGTTCCCATAGATGCCTGAAGTTCTCTCCAAAAGGATGAAGTGAAGAGAGAATCTCTATCTGAGATGATCTTATGAGGTACACCATGAAGTCTACCTATATCTTGCAAGAACACTTGTGCCATTGCTGGTGTGGTAAAGGTAGTATGCATGGGTGAAAAGTGAGCCACCTTAGTCAACTTTTCGACTGTCACTATGATGGCATCATGATGATGAGAAGACATAGGAAGACCTACTATGAAATCCATAGATATGGTGTCCCATTTCCACACTGGTATCTCATGAGGCTGAAGGAGACCACCTAGATGACGGTGCTCCGCCTTCACCCTTTGGAACTCTAGGCACCTAGCTACCATCTCTGCAATCTGCAATCTCATACCTGGCCAATGATATAATTGCCTCAAATCACCATGCATCTTCTTCACTCTGGGATGCATTGCATAAGGGACCCTATGAGCCTCAAGCATCACAAACTCATGCAATCCTCTGGAAGAAGGTATATAGATACGTCCTCTATAATGCAAAAGTCCATCGGACTCCAAGGTATACTCTGAAAAATTCCCTTCAAGGGGCCTCTGAGATCGAATCAACTCACAAACTTCTGCATACATCTCATCTTCATGTAAATTATGTAGAATGCGATCTCTCAAATCTGTGCTAGTAGACATAGAAGAAAGCTCATGCCATCTCCTACTCAAGGCATCTATGACCATGTTCTCTTTCCCTTTGAGGTAGTGGACATCAAAATCATATTCACATAAGAAATCCATCCATCTCCTCTGCCTAGCATTAAGGTTTGGCTGAGTGAAGATGTACTAAAGACTCTGATGGTCTGAATTAAGCTCAAACCGGTGTCCCAAGAGAAAATTTCACCATCTGACTAAAGCATGCACCACTAGTGTGAGCTCAAGATCATGGGTGGGGTAGTTGATCTTGTGATTCTTTAGTTTCCTAGACTTGTAGGCTATAGCTCATCCACCTTGCATAAGGAATGCTCCCAAACCATCCAAAGAAGCATTTGTGAAAACCACAAAGTATGCTGAAGGCTCTAGTACAACAAGAATGGGTGCACTAGTAAGTTCTCTCTTGATCTACTGAAAATCCTTGTCACACTTCTTAGTCCACTCAAACTTCTTTCCATTTCGCTGAAGAGAAGTAATGGGGTGTGCTACATGAGAGAATCCCTCAATAAACCATCTATAGTACCCAGCTAAACCCATGAAACTCCTAACTTCGGTCACACTGGTAGGTGCTGGCCAATCCATAATGGCATCAATCTTTGATGGGTCTACTGAGATCCCATCACCTAAAATAACATGACCTAGGTACTTGACCCCTGATCTAAAAAAGGAACACTTCGACAAGCTACCATATAACTAGTTGTCTCTAAGACACTGCAAAACTTTCCTCAAGTGTTCCTCATGCTCTTTCTCATCCTTGGAATATATCAATATGTCATCGAGAAACACCACCACAAACTTGTCAAGGAAGGTATGAAATGCTCCATTCATAAGGCTCATGAATACAACTGGAGCATTCGTAAGACCGAATGGAACTATAGTGAATTCATAGTGGCCATATCTAGTTGGGAATGTGGTCTTGTGAATATCACTATCCATGATCCTCAACTGATGGTAACCTAATTTGAGGTCTATCTTTGAGAAGACTTGGGCACCCTGCAACTGATCAAACAAGTCATCGATCCTAGGAAGTGGGTACCGATTCTTGATGGTAACTTTGTTCAATTGTCGGTAATCCATGCACAACCTAAGCGATCCATCCTTCTTCACAAAGATAACTGGTGCACCCCAAGGACAAACACTAGGACAAATGTGTCCTTTCTCTAATAGTTCCTCAAGCTGTACACTACAACATTTGGGGTCAAATTCTGACACCAATTTGTGATGGCACTACCATTTGTGTGTGATTTTTATATTTATTTTTTCAAGTGCCCCTGACGTTGTCGCAATAGCGATGATACCGTCGTAATTGTGACACCCTCTTGATTATAAACAAAAAAAAGAAAAAGAAAGGCTGATTTGTGATCAAGATGTGCATGCGAGCGGAAGGAAAATATACCATTCTGCATGCGAAGAGGGCTCTTATTGTATTGAATCCAGCTACCTCCAGGCCGGTTTGCAATTAATTCAGCTGGTTTCCTTCATGTTTAGGGTATAGCCACTGCGTACTCATAAAAAATCTGCTACCGCATACTCACCATTTGAGGTATGTCTTGTATAAAGAAATTAATGAGAACATACGCCATACTCACCATTTGAGGTATGTATTGTATGTCTTGTATACACCGTAATGAGAACATACGCCGTAATCTGCTGAAACCCTAGCATAAAGAAAGTGATGCTTTGTCACGGGTAGTATGCCACTATTGTGTCACTGAAGCTTTGACCCTATCTATTGAAGGTCAGATGCCAATGATTTTTGTAATGGTTGGTCTTTTTAAATGCCTCATTGAGGGATTGAACAAACTATCTGGAACCTAGACATTCACAATCTTATTATCAATTTCAATATATGTCTTGTATTTTAGCCTTTGGTTAAGAGCATATTACATGACTAGAGGCGTATACCCTAAGATGGACTGATTGATATTAGTCAATATGAGAACATATGCCATAATGAGAACATACACTGTAATATATAGAAACCCTAGCATAAAGAAAGTGATGCTTTGTCACGGGTAGTATGCCACTGTTGTCTAGTAGGGAGGAACTTTTAGGTGTCATAAATCTTATAGCCTTGAGAAATATGTCTGATACTTGCACCATAGGTAAGTGTAAGGCACCTAGTCAAGCTACTCGATACAAGGATAAAAATGTGTCTATGTTATAATGCATTAAAAAATCTCTTTCTATGGTCTTTATTATATGTGGGTTATTTATGGTTTGTAAGGGATAACTAAGTATGTTCATTTACAAGTTTCCTTATTCTTTGAGGTTGTGCATAGACAATCACTATTTTATTTCTTATTTACAAACCTATTTTCATGCTCCTTACAAGTAGTTACTTTGTTACCCAATGGGAATACATCTTCTAATTAATTCATGTTTCCTTTACGGTAGTTGTTATATTCAACCATGCTTTTATGATCTACTTATACAAGTTAAAATGTATTTTATGTTTCCCTATAGCTGATAAACCATTTATGGATCACACGGGTATGTTTTCCCTCTTACCCCTATGTATGCAATGTTAAGTGGATTCATTTATTGAGGAATAAACCATTT
>MU226746.1:680134-709326 GCA_018584345.1 Thuja plicata | reverse complement strand
GGTCACAATTGTTTGGAGACAACATAATTAAGTGGTATACCCAAATGATACAACGCAACCACTACTCCAGTTCTTACTTGGCACTGCACGATCCAAAAACCATAGATAAGGAATAAATTTAGAGAGCGGAGGTATATTATTTTGGTTGTTATGGCCCTCCTCCACTCTCTAAATTTATTCCTTATCTATAGTTTTTGGATTGTGCAGTGCCAACTTAGAACTGGAGGAGTGGTGGTTGCAATGCATTGTTTGGGTATACCACTTAATTATGTTGTGTCTCCAAAGAATTGTGACCATTATGCCTACATTTATGTTTCTCAGCTGTTGTGTCCCAGGATCCCTTATGACCCTTTATGACCCTTTACAATCCCTAAGAATACATCTTAGAGATCTTAAAGTGTCGTAAAGGGTCATAAGAGTGTCCTAGGAGGGGCCATATGAGTTTCCACCTTCACGTAGTTGGCCTTGTTAAGTAGAGAATGTTAAACTATTCTCGAAACAAAGAGAAACTCTTAAAAACTCTAAAGCAACACTAAAAAATTACATGCGATGTCGAGCCGTCGACAATTGTCGATGGCTCAATGTCGCATGTATAAAAAATTCATTATACGACTATCATAATTTCAACCCTCATTATGCGATGCCTATATGTCGTAATAGCGATAGATAAAATGTAACGACAACATGATTACCATTATAGCCTGCTCGTATTGCAACACCTAGATGCCACTTTTTTCAGACGTGCGATGAATTTGTTATACTTGCAACGTCGGGCTATTGCAAAATTAACGACAGCTCGATTTCGCATGTATAGCAAATTCGTCACACATCTGAAAAAATGATAGATAACATGCAATGCCTATGTGTCATAATAGTGATAGATGATATGTGACACTTACGTAACATAATAGTGAAACATAAGTTGTGACACCTAAGTGTCGTAATAGCGACATTAAAAATATGTAACAATAGCATGGTAACCATCATAGCTAGCTCGTATTGCAATGGTTAGTACCATCGCAATAACGATGGATGGCATAGCCATCATTAATTTTGGCACCAAAACTACAACATTAGTCTCTGTCGCTAGGCCAACGGGAAGGTTTCAAAAAAGTGACACATAGCTATTGAAAAGAGGCCTCAAATGTACTAGTGGTATCTTGAGCTCATTAAGCTCATTAGTGGCCATCCTGTAAGGTTCTTTGGAAACTTGCTCAGCTCCTAGTATGAGATCAATGTGAAAGTCTACTGCCCTACAAGGAGGCATACCAGGTAGCTCTGAAAGAAACACATCTGCAAACTCTTGAAGAATGGGGAAGTCATCAAGAGAAGTTTCCTTCTTTGTCTCTTCTTCCCTATCATTGATGGTGTTGGCATACAACTGACATCCCTTCTACATGCATCACTTAAGCTGCAAGGTGGAGATCACACAGAGGGAAACAAGACTATGGACTCCAGTGAATACTGTATCAGTACCATCATCATCTAAACATTTGATCCTCTTCTTAAGACAATCTAGCTTGTCTCTATGGGCACTTAGCCAATCCATGCCCAGAAATAGGCCATAAGATCCAAGGGGAGTGACTCTGAGATTTTCTATGGTGGTCATACCACCAATCTAGATCGGACAATCCTTAACCATCAAGGTCATGAAAACTCTAGCTCTTGAAGCTAACTCTACTTCCCATCTAACATCTTGTCTAGTTGCCACTAGCCTGCAATGATCCACAACTGATGGAGAAACAAAGGAGTCAGTGGCTCCTTTATCAAAAAGAATAGTAACATCACTACCTCTAATCTTACCTAGTGCATCAATAACTATAGCCTGGTGCTCTGCCTGGTGATTGTCTACCGCTGCAAATACCATGTGGGAATTTACCCTATCCCCAACTGTCAGTTCTGAAACCACTACACACTGACTACCACCTTGTGGAAACTCTTTAGCTATGTGCCCCATGGCACCACAAGTGTAAGATGGCCCCCATGACTGAACCTGAATACCAGGAGGCCTAGAATACTGAGACCCTACGATCCTATATGAACCGCTATAGCCACCACTAGAGGACTAATGCATCTGTGCTAGAGGAGTGTATGGTGCCTGAGGTCTCTGGTCCTTCTTAGGACCCTATGACTACCATTGCTTGGGTTTAGATCCCTTCTGAACCTATGGTGACCTCTGTTGTTGGTTTTGTTGAGACTGTTGTGGTTGCTTATGTTGTGGAGCCCTAAATGTCCCTGCAGAGTTCTTTTGATTCCCCTTCCATGGGGATTTTTGATATCTAGAGGCCTGGGATGAGGTATTGTGGTTCTGCAACTATCCCTATAATCCTATGGGCCCCCGACTATCACTTTGGCTACTAAGGCCCTGTCCATTGTGAACCTTAAGATCCTTGAAGGTACCATGCATACCCTATCTAAAATCATGAGATTTAATCCCTTGATGAACTTGTTCACCTACAACTTCTCATCTCCCATGTATTCAACATAGGGTAAGAGATCGAGAAACTTGCCCTCATACTGGGCTACTATGAGTCCTCATTGCCGGAGATCATGGAACTCATCGATGTGATGCTGCCTAAACTTCTCAAATACATATCACCCCTTGAAGATCTCAAGGAAATCTCCCCAAGTGAGGGTGTTAATTTCTATGAGTCTCTTGGACTCCTCATGCCTCCACCAAGTGGATGCCTGGTCTCAAAAAAGAAGAATCATGAACTGTGCCCTAAGGTTGCTGCCGTAATTTCACAACCCAAAGCACCTTTCCAAGATTAAAATCCAAGCCTCTACTCCTGCCCCATCTTCTTCTCCTATGAAGGGAGGAAGTTTAAGCCTCATCAATTCTGTGATCTGGTTCCCAATACCAGGGGGTGCTCTATCGAGTCTCTATGCACCTCCCAAAGGAATACCCCATGGCACTGCAATGGACCCTTCCTCCTAATCAGTCTGATTCTCTCCCATTCTAGGAGGTGGGATCCTACTCGTATCTCTCTCCCGATTGAATGGTGGCATACAGTCTAGAATGAGCCTAGCCAGGTTCTGAAAGGCCAACAATAGAGCTGCATTAGGATTGGGAGGGGGTTTAGGAGGTGGACTTTGATCCCTCCTACATTTCTCTACCTCAGGTCGTACCTCCACATGTGTCGTGGGGACATATTTTTGACCATGTCCTTGGCTATGGGCCTGACAAGTGACAAGTGGCATCCTACACAATCAAGACAAGTTTTAGTGACAACGTAGTGGGTTAGGTTCCCAATATTGCTAAACATGGCTCTGATACCAAAATGTCATGCCCAAAAGTTGGGCAAAAACACACAAACAAAAAATTACAACTTTGAAAATAACTCCAAAAATACATAGGACTCCATTAATGGAGTTTCAAGCTCAAGAAAACACATGAAAAAAAACAAATAAATTTACTTCTAAGAGATCCAACCTTAATCCAAAGCTAAGGTGGGCTGAAATTTGATGATGAGGTATCCTTCCTATCCTTCTTCTCCAAAAGCTCCTTCAATTATGAATTTGTCTCTAAGGGTAGAGAGTGGGTGAACACTCAACTCATCCTAAATCCTTCCCGAAATATAAAAAAATCCAACAAGATCAAGGTTTAACCCAAAGGTGAGGTGACCTTAACCAACCCTTAACTACCCACTTGCCTAAACTCTCCATGGGTGGAGTCAAATAAAACTTGGAAGAAGAGAGAGGTTAACCAAGTTTACACTCCTCTTCAAAATTCGCTCAAGTCTGAAAGTGACACTTTAGAGGAACAATAAATGAGTTTATAGGCTCATTGATGACTAAAAATAACCTCTAACCCTTAGGGTACCAAGTTGGGTAACTAAAATTGAACCTGGTTACCTTCTGGGAGCCCAAAAGACCTTCCTAAACTACCCC
Organism: Thuja plicata; assembly: GCA_018584345.1. Classification (NCBI taxonomy): domain Eukaryota; kingdom Viridiplantae; phylum Streptophyta; class Pinopsida; order Cupressales; family Cupressaceae; genus Thuja; species Thuja plicata. The sequence goes on along the minus strand of MU226746.1, from coordinate 705,435 downwards.
TAAAGTTAACCCACGGATTTCTAAGTAAAGTTGACTATCTAGAAACTTCTAACCTTAGGGTAACCTTGGGTACTACACATAGGTAACCTTAGTTAACCCTATACTTAACCTTGGTTCCCTTTACTAGCCATGTCAACACTAAATTACAACAATTGCTAAGTTTGGCACATTAAATTAAAACAAATGACATGACTCAATCACATGAACATTTACTAATCTAATTACACACATGCAAACCACATTTATGAGTAAACCATATAAAAAATGAGGTCCATGTTTCTTTATATAAATAGGACCTTGGAATGCACAAAAATTTACATAGGTTCCAATACTGGGTCCCCGGTTTAGATCCATGGCCAACTTTCCCTACACACTCATTGCACCCATCAGTAGGTCCAAAACAATCATGAAATGAAAGCATAACACAATATCAATAATATACATGCATATAAACCATAACTGCATTAAAAATGAAATAAAATAGGCTCAGTTTCCTAAACCAAATTCTTCGTATTACATTCATACATTTAAACCCAATTAAGACATCATCATAACTAAAACTGAATCAAAACATAAAGCATCTCAAGTGTACCCTGATTACATAATTAGGTATTGAATACATAACTTAGGCTTCAACAGATCCTTAAATACATAAGATTCTCCAATAGTCAAAGTATATCAAAGCATAAACTACTGAAAGCATGAATAAAAAGAAGTAAAACTATGCCAGTCTAATGTAGGTCTCACAATCCCTAAGAAAATTTTAAGTACATTGAAATGAATCCATTTATTTTGAAACCTTAAGGCTTGATTGCATGAATTTATTATCATATATCAAACTAAATAGTTCACAGTGCAATATTCTAAAGTAATCACCTCAAAATGGTTTTCAACCTTTAATTCCATCCAAATTTCTCATTATCAATCACAATGTGAAAATTATCATAAAATCTAAAATTAACATTCACATTTTAAAGAAACTAAAAGAGGCATAGAAAGAAATAAACATATGCTAACTAGGTTCTTTGAATCATTAAAGTAATGTACTTACCTTCTCATTGCTCGAATTACTTTATTCCACTCACTTCTTTAATTCATTTTCAATGATAGGGTCAGTGAGGCACTACAATATGGCTTTCACTTGTGAAATCAGGAAAAATCTTTAGTGTTTCTAAGGGTACATCATGGTGTTGAGAAAAATTTAATGGGAAACCCTGATTAAAGGGTACAAATGCAAATTTTCTTGCCATTGTAGGAGTTGCGATTTGCTGAACAACAACTATATGGGTTGCACTTGAACCAATAAGTCAAGTTGAATCTCTTATAAACTCCTTGATTAAAGATCTTCCTCTCCTTGAATAAAACAAGGGTCTCTCTTCTACGATAGGTGGTGTAGACTGTACTCTCCTTGTAGGGGGTGTCCTTTGGGATGATTTCCCTTTTCTTCTTGATGGAGGCAGCTGTAGAAAATCATAAAGCTTTGAACTCCTTGTTTCTATCCTTTTCAAAAACTTTAATGGGACTGGATCTTCTTGTTCTTAACACTAACAGAGTCACCAGATATGCCTTAACAAATCCACTCTAGGTCAGTACTATGTAATCAACATATCAGAGATGACATAGTCTTGAAAGATGAACTTCTTTTGTTGTTGTCCCACCGGGCGTGCCAGAATTGTTATACACCAAATTTGCACCCTATTAAGTGCTTGAGCCTAATGATCTGGTATAACATGGGAATCATTTTCAGGTTGTGGAACCTATTCTAACTAAAGTGAAACCTCTAGATTATAGGCTAGATACTCTTGGATAATCACCTATATTTTGCTCTTTAAACATGAAAAGTAAACTTGGGAGGAAAAGGGGAATAAAGCAAATTTCAACCTACAAGGTGATGCACCAAAAGTGACATGAATCACAATATAATCACCAAGAAATAGCATGAAATTTCTGAATTAATACAATTATAACTTCCTAAATAGGTTTTACAAAAAATGTGTTTCATAGAAAGGTTTGAAATGAAAAGAGGCTATTCAAGGAAAGAGAAGATTTCACAAACAATAACATATCCAAGGAGATAGACATAGACTATGACCTACAAAAAAACATCCACTCTAGTAAATAGGCATATGAATGAGACAAATATCACAAGGCATGAACAAAACCCACAAGATCAGCCTTATCAAATCATCCACAATAGTACAAAAAGATGCAGAAAAGAAAGAAAAAAACTTGGAATAACTCACAACTTCTTCAATACTTAGCCAGTGTATTGTTCTTCAGAAAGAATCCCAAAACACATGAGAACTTGAGGGTAGAAAAAATACCATAGAAAGTCCTGCATAAGCCTTGGCAGACTGAGAATTACAGAGACATGAAAAGTTTGAGGATAGAAAAAATATCACAGAAAACAACTTACATAATTTGAACATCGTTACAAAAGGTCTAAAAACTACTTATATACAACCTCCCCTAGCACACAAGCTTAGGATTCAATTCATCAATCAGATCAAGGAAGATTAAGGTTACAATAGATATTCCTTAAACAATTTAGAAACCCTAAAATAGTCAAGTCTCCCATTAAATTCACTTGGGAAATATCTCCGAGGATCACAAATTGTCACAAAGATATATCCCATCATCATAAATTTGAGCAGAGAAGTTGGCTAATCCATCTACTTTGTCTGTGACCTGGAACACATCGCCACCACTCTGAAACTCTGAGAAAGATATTTGAATATTTGAAAATCAGATCCAAACAGTCACAGGTGGCACGAAATGTCTATATCAACGACTCAACATAAGACTTGATTCTCTTGTTTAAAACATAGTCACCAATATTTCTTTATCTTTATCTTGTCCTTAAGCTCAGATCTAATATGGACATGTGGAACGATGTCGCAATGCCTTGAACATTAATAATCTTCATCTTGGTCATCGAGGGAAAGCATCGACCATTAGATCTATCTCTCGTCTGATCCTTACCTCTAACTTGCATCTGACTCATCTTTGACCCTGGTCACTGAGTCCCTTTGTATCTCCACGTAATTGAATAATCCCCTTAACATTGGTTATATTTGGATATTGAGAGACAACCACAAGATAAAGACATGTATCAACGACCTCCACTAAGTATCTGAATGGAAAGGTATGAAACAAATTTACCTAGCGTCTCAGTGCCAACCACAAGATCAAATCTCATTACTTGGTTACTATCCTTGCTCAGCAAACCTAAATTAACTTTGAGCTACCCATGCTTAACCATGATCAAATATGGAGATTTAGAGACTGAAGAAAACTCCAAGTCGCTAGATAAAATGCTAACCCTAGAGTTTAATTTGAGATCTAGTGCTAGTCACAAGATTAGAACTTGATCAACGGTCCTCGCGTAATCTCTGAATGAATTTCTTAACCTCAAGTCTATCTGGAGATTCAACGGTAAAGGAAAAGCACAAACCTTGTCTTAACCCAAGTCAGATTATGAGATCCATAGATAAAGCTATCTCTGAATCTCCAAATGCTTTTATTAACCCTTGGTTTACTCTTAGAATTAGCGAAAACCACAAGATCAAGACATGCATCGACGGGTTGCGCTGAATCTTGAGATCCTTTGTCTTGAAAATGATTTACTTAGAGATCAGGCAGCCATCGCCTGATTAAAAATGCATCCACAACATGCACTTGATCTCCATATCATAAGATTATATTCTTTTCCTTTACAAGATCAGGAGATAAAGGCAGTGCCAAGTCGCTGAATGAATAAGAATATTCCCTCATGATTGTGAGATTAAGAGATATAATTAAGAGGTTAAATAACACATGGAAAATAAGAACTTAAGTGGCACAAAAAATAACAAAGAATTAGAATGGTCCACCAAAGAACTAGGGTTTAAGAGACTTAGTCTTACAAGACATGAATAAGGGTTTAAACCAGGCCTAGAAACATGCAGAGAACAAGACAAAGACTAGGAATCATGACAAAAACCTTTACAAGCTGGGCTCAACCCTTATGGGAGCCACATTTACTCCACTTGTAGGCCAAAATTGGACAGGATGGGAAATTTGGGTAACATTTTTTGTGATTTCTACTAAATGTCAGCCTGCTAGACATATAAAATGAGTGGCCTTATGACATTACATTGGGAAAGGAGTCTTCATTAAGCAGAAAAAGACATCTCTGGGAAGTAGTCAGACTAAACCAAGAGGAGGAACAATGAACCAACAAAATGGAAAAGGGATATATACAAGTAGAAACAAACAAACTGTACCCAAGCACTTAGAGGAAAGTAGGAAAACTAACCTAAAAAGCAGAATAGAAAGAAGAAAAACTTATTTACAAGATAGGACAAACCTCAAAACAAGGCTTAAGATGAAATCCATTGACTGAAATTGGCAAGACTTCTCCTTCAAGAGTTGAGAGCTGAAAATAATTATTCTCTTTGCATTCTATCATCACAAATGAGCCTCCCCAAAATAAATCAAACTTTGTATGCATGCCAGGCCTGGATCTGAATTCATCCCACCTGAGGACTATATCCAAAATATTAAAGTTTCTTGATCTAGCTCTCTTTTAAAAAAATTTCTTGGTTTGCATATGTTGGAGCTCCATATTCTGCATAGACTTGTCTTTGTTCTCTTCCAACTCCATGAGTTGAGCATATCTTACCTAAAAAGAGTCTCCTTCTTCAAAGAGGACAAGTTGAATAACAAGGTCCAGAGCTAGTAATTCAGTTGAGATGGACAATTTAGCCTCCTTGTTTCTATCCTTCTCAAAAAATTTAATGGGACAAGATCTTCTTATTCTTAACACCAATGGAGTCACCATATATGCCTTAATAGATCCACTCCAGGTTAGTACTATGCAATCAGCATATCAGAGATGACATAGTCTTGAAAGATGAACTTCTTTTGTTGTTGTCCCACCGGGCGTGCCAGAACTGTTATACACCAAATTTGCACCCTATTAACCGCTTGACCCTAATGATCTAGTATAACATGGGAATCACTTCTAGGTTGTGGAACCTATGCTAAATGAAGTGAAACCTCCAAATTCTAGCCCAGTTCCTCTTGGATAATCACTTATTTTTTTCTCTTTAAACATGAAAAGTAAACTTGGGAGGAAAAGGAGAAAAATGAGAACTTAAAGGAGAATAAAGAAAATTTCAACCTACAAGGTTATGCACCAAAAGTGACATGAATCACAATATAATGACCAAGAACTAGCATGAAATTCCTGAATTAAGACAATTATAACTTCCTAAATAGGTTTTGCAAAAAATATGTTTCATAGAGAGGTCTAAATTGAAAAGAGGGTATTCAAGGAAAGAGAAGATTTCACAAACAATAGCATATCCAAGGAGATAGACACAGACTACGACCTATAAAAAAATATCCACTCTAGTAAATAGGCACATGAATGAGACAAAGATAGCAAGGGATGAACAAAATTCACAAGATTAGCCTTATCAAATCATCCACAATAGAACACAAAGATGTAGAAAAGAAAGAAAAAAAAACATGGAATAACTCAACTTCTTCAATAATTAGCTAGTATATTGTTCTTTAGAAAGAATCCCAAAAAACATGAGAATGCAAGGGTAGGAAAAATACCACAGAAAGTCCTGCATAAGCCTTGGAAGACTGAGAATTACAGAGACATGAAAAGTTTGAGGACAAAAAAAATGTCACAAAAAACTTCTTACATAATCTGAACCTCCTTAAAAAAGGATCTGAAAACTACTTATATACAACCTCCCCTAGCACATAGGCTCAGGAGTCAATTCATCGATCAGATCAAGGCAAATTAAGGTTACAATAGATATTCCTTAAACAATTTAGAAACCCTAAAATAGTCAAGTCTTCCATTAAATGCACTTGAGAAATATCTCAGACGATCAGATAAAGCACGAAGATATCTCCCATCACCATAAATTTGAGCAGAGAAGTCGGTTGATCCATCTACTTTGTCTATGATCTAAAACATGTCTCCATCACCGTGAAACTCTGAGAAAAAGATATTTGAATATTTGAAAATCAGATCTAAACGGTTAAAGGTGGCATGGAATATCTATATCAACGGCTCAACAAAAGACTTGATTCTCCTGTTTAAAACATAGCCATCAATATTTCTTTATCTTTATCTTGTCCTTAAGCTCAGATCTGATCTGGACATGTGGCACAGTGTCACATTGCCTTGAACATTAATAATATTCATCTTGGCCATTGTGGGAAAGCGTCAACCATTGGATCTATCTCTCTTCTGATCCTTACATCTAACTTGCATCTGAATCATCTTTAACCCTTGTCACTGAGTCCCTTTGTATCTCCAAGTCGCTAAATAATCACCTTAACACTTTTTATATTTGGATATTGAGTGAAAACAAAAAGATCAAGACATGCATTGATGGTCTGCGCTAAGTCTCTGAATGGAAAGGCCTGAAACAAATTTACCTAGCGTCTCAGTGCCAACCACAAGATCAAATCTCTTTCCTCGGTTACTATGCTTTCTCAGCAAACCTGACTTAAGTTTGAGCTACCCATGCTTGACTATGATCAAATCTAGAGATTCAGAGACTGAAGAAAACTCCAAGTCACTAGATAAAATGCTAACCCCAGATTTTATTCTAAGATCTAGCATCACTCACAAGATTAGAACTTGATCAATGGTCATCGTGTAATCTCTGAATGAATTTCTTAACCTCAGGTCTATCTGGAGATTCAACGATAAAGGAAAAGCACAATACTTGTCTTAACCCAATTTAGATTATGAGATTCAGATGATAAAGCTATCTCTAAATCTCCAAATGCTTTTATTAACACTTGGTTTACTCCGAGACTCAATGACAACCAAAAGATCAAGACATGCATTGACGGCTTGCGCTGAATCTCAAGATCCTTTGTCTTGAATATGATTTACTTAGAGATCAGGTAGCCATTGCCTAATAAAAAATGCATCTATGACATGCACTTGATCTCTAGATCATAAGATTATATTCTTTTCGTTTACGAGATCAGGAGATAAAAGCGGCGCCAAGTCGCTGAATGAATAAGAATATTCCCTCGTGATTGCGAGATTAAGAGATAGAATTAAAAGCTTAAAGTGCACATGGAAAATAAGAACTTAAGTGGCACAAAAAGTAACAAAGAATTAGACTGGGCCACCAAAGAACTAGGGTTTAAAAGACTTAGGCCTACAAGACATGAATAAGGGTTTAAACTAGGCCTAGAAACATGTAGAGAACAAGACAAAGACTATGAATCATGACAGAAACCTTTACAAGTTGGGATCAACCCTCGTGGGAGCCACATTTACTCCACTTGTAGGCCAAAATTGGACAAGATGGGAAATTTGGGTAATATTTTTGGCAATTTCTGCTAAATGTCAGTTGCTAGATATATAAAATGAGTGGCCTTATGACATTCCATTGGGCAAGGAGTCTTCATTAAGAACAAAAAGACATCTCTAGGAAATAGGAGGACTGAACCAGGAGGAGGAACAGTGAACCAAAAAATGGAAAAGGACTATATACAAGTAGAAACAAACAAACTATGCCCAAGCACTTCGAGGAAAGCAGGAAAACTAACCTAAAAAGTAGAACAAAAAGCAGCAAAAACTTATTTACAGGATAGGAAAAACCTCAAAACAAGGCTTAAGATGAAATCCATTGACTGAAATTGGTAAGACTTCTCCTTCAAGAGTTGAGAGCTGAAAAGCATTATGCTCTTTGCATTCTATAATCACAAATGGCCTCCCCAAAATGAATCAAAATTTGTATGCATGCCAGGCCTAGATCTGAATCCATCCCACTTGAGGACTATATCCCTAATATTAAAGTTTCTTGATCTAGCTCTCTTTCCAAAACTTTTCTTGGTTTGCATCTATTGGAACTCCATATTCTGCATAAACTTGTCTCTATTCTCTTCCAACTTCATGAGTTGAGCATATCTTACCTGCAAAGGGTCTCCTTCTTCCAAGAGGACAAGTTGAGAAGCAAGGTTGAGATCTGGTAATTCAATTAAGATGGACAAATTAGCCTCCTTTCTATAGACTAGCATATAGGGAGAATTCCCAATATTTTTTTTGGAGTGATCTTGTTTAACCATAAGGCAGACTTCAGTTTGGAATGCCAATCTCTTTGATTCTCCTGCAAGGTCTTCTTAATTATCCTGATTATATTCTTAGTAGTGGACTTTGCTAAACCATTACCCCGGGGGTAATAATTGGAACTAGTGTTAAGGTAACTACCATATTTCATATCCCATTCAATGAATCTCAAACCTATGAAGGCAAGTGCATTATCATATATTATTGAATTAGGGATGCCAAACCTATGTATGATATCATCATAAAAGTTTAGGACAACAGTCTCATTAGCCTCCTTTAATGCAATGGGATCAGTCCACCAAGTGAAATGATCATTTGTAGTGATTCTCCATTTGTGGCCTACACTAGATGGGGGGTTAATTAGGCCTATGAAGTCAATGCCCCTTTTCACAAAAGGTTGGTATATTATGATTGGTTGAAGGGGCAGAGATGAAAGTCTTTTCTTGCCTGCAAACATAACACATTTCATGCATTTCCTCACATGGACATGACTATCCTTAAAGATGGATGGCCAATAATATCCATCCCTCATGATCTTGAAATTAGTACTCCTAGGAGAAAAATGACCTCCAGAAGGTCCATCATGGAACTCATGTAGGACATCTGCTACTTTCTCTAAATCAATGCATCTGAGGAGAACCCCATTGTGATATTTTCTAAAAAGAACCTCATTAATCAACACAAAAGGGATAGATTGCAATCTGTAATACCTTCTCTTTGATAAATCTAAGTTTGCAGGGCACTCACCTATCTTCAAAAAATGGACCATGTATGGCAACCAACCTACTGCCTTGTCTGGATCCTCTGTTGAGCATAACTAAGGATGCATTCAATTTTTCTTGATCTTTTGAAGTTTAATCCTCTGTCAATTATTCATAAAGACCCCTTCCTCTAACTAGCTTGGTAACTTGAATGTCTATGTCATACTCCATAACTCTGGTTATCCAACCAATTCTTTTTTCATTCAAGTCTTTAGAGAGTAAGAATTATTTGACACTTGGATAAGTGACTCTTAAATGTACCTTGATGTGGGTTAATAAATATCTAAATTTTTTAAGACTCTTCACAACAAAAAGTACATGTTTTTCTACAAAAGAGTACCTTTGTTCATAATCTTCCAAGACATTGCTAAATAAAGCAAAAGGTTTCTCTAATTCTTCAGAGTTTTGTTGAGTCAACATTGCAGAGATAGCATGAGAGCCTCCATAAGTATAAAGAATGAAGTCTTTGCCAAAATAAGGATTTAGTAAGGTAGGAGCCTCTTTTAGAGCCTCTTTAATGGATTGAAAATTGTTCTTTCCTTCTTTTCTCCAACTGAAGAGTGCATTCTTATTTAACATAGCTGTCAAAGGTTTCAAAAGATATGCAATATTAGGCAAGAAATGACCAACAAAGTTAATCCTTCATATGAAGGATTTAAGACTGTTCTTGTGAGGTGGTAGGGGTAGCTCCAAAATAGCTTCAATTCTTTCAATATCCACTATAATACCTTGCTTGGACACAATATACCCCAAACGTTTCCCTTCATGTACTGCAAATACACACTTCTTGGGATTGAGGGATCCCAAACTCCCTACGTCTTTCAAAGATTTTCCTTAAGTGATTGATATGATATGCTGCATGTTTTTAGTAGACAGTGATATCATCAAGGTATACCAGCACAAACTTGTACATGAGGGTTTTGAAGGCCATATCCATATCCTTTTGAAAAGTGGCATCTGCATTTGAATAACCAAAAGGCATCTTTTGATAGGCCATGGTTCCCCATTTGGTTGTAAATTTAGTCTTGAATTAATCCTCCTTATTGACTAGGATCCTATTGTACCTTGAGTAGCCATCAAGTAATGAAAAGCATTCAGATCTAGAGACACACTACAGATTCTGGTCCATTGATGGTAATGGGTGGCGATCTTTCATGGATGCCCTATTTAGGTCCCTAAAGTCAACACATAAACTTAGTTCCCCATTCTTTTTTCTAATAGGAACCAGATTGGATACCCAAGTAGTATGTTTAATGGGATATATGATACCAATCTCTATTAATTTGAGAAATTTTTTATGCGTGAGTGGCTCTAGTTTATGATTGACATGCCTTTTCTTTTGCTTGACTGGTTTAGCATTACGTTCTAGATCTATAGTGTGTTGAGAAAGTGCTAGATCAAACCCTTTGAGGTCTTCATACTTCCAAGAAAAGACATTGCTGAATTCTTGAAATAATTGGATGTAAGCCTTATTTTCAAAATCATTTCTTACCTTTCCAAACTTCAAGCTTTTACCTGGTTCAAGATCTAAATCATTGTAATACTCTTGTTGAACTACCAAGCTAGTCTTATTCCTTTTGTCTTGGTAATCTTTATTGAAGATTTACTCTAAGGTGATTAGGCCCCTAGGAAGCTTATTAGATTTGAGTTGTGCCACCTGGTCATCATAATTCTATTTCAACCTATCTTGATTATGCTCTGAGAAAATGTCCTCTTCAAACAAGAATTGCAGAATTTGCTCATCATTTTCAAACACCTATCAATTAATGTCATTATTAGGGATGGAAGGCCTGATAATAATCTTGCAATGCTGCTTGTCATTTCCTACTAAAATTTTGTTCAGAATATCAAACTTAGATCCAACAGTAGCTAACCTATCTACATTTTGATTTAACTTCCTAGGGATGGCAATGCCATTGAAAGCATTAAAATCTTCTATTGCATCTCAAAATCTATGCTTGTAGGCTTTCATTGTATCATTTTATCTAGCACTCATCCCTTTCACTTAGCTGACAACTAATTCACTGTGACTGTATACCCTCAAGGATTTAATACATCTTTTTCTAGCCCAATCCAGTCCAATTCACCAAACTCTCATATTCAACAGTATTGCTTGGGAAAGAAAAACTGAATCTAAAAGCTGTATAATATTTCTTGCCTTTTGGGGAGACAAGCATTGCACCACCACCAAATCCATTTCTATTTCTAGAACTATAAAAGAATAACTCTCAAACTTCATTGCTTTGATCTTCTGATGCTTTAGTGGTTGTCCTTAAAGAGACTTGGCATTATGTGACCATCCTCTGATATAATATAATTCCCCAAACTAGAATCTCAAATAACATTAGTCTGAGCCTCTGAAGTGCGTTATGATCCCCACTCATCTATATAGATATTTGTAATGCTTGTTATCTTGGTATTTGTTTCTTTGGTGATTGGAAAGTCATTACTATCAAGTGAAAGATAGCTTGCATTGAAGGCATTACACACATAAGGCTCTACATGATGAGTTGCTAATGACTCAGACTTGATAGTGACCTTGGTTCTGTATCTGGTATGGAAAAGCATATGAGACCAGTCAGAAGAAAGATAGCCTCCTATCTTAGCTGTGAGTTCTCTTGACATACATATGGAAACAAAAGCAGGGACGTCTATGATGTAGATGTCAAGTAGGATAGAGAAATTGGGGCTTGCATGAAGGATCAATCTTGTATCCTTGTCCACACCTATTGTGTTCATCGATAAACCATCAAGTTGTGTTACCTTCTTTTGGAATGGTTCATATTTGAGTCCTAATTGGTCAGCCATCTTCTTGGGCATGACTAAACTAGTAGCCCCACTATCTACCATACAATTATGTACTAGATAATCAACAATAATTAATGATACATAAAAGGGACATTATTTTAAGTTCCTACCTTTAATGACATCTTCTTTGGTGTTGCTTCTTTTAATTTTATTCTCTTGATCAATGTTGACCAACACTAGCTTCGCTACATCATTCATGGGTTGTTGAGGGATTGCCTCTTCAGACATTTCCTTCTTCAAGATTTCAGGTTGCCCTGGAATGGCTAAGGAGTCCCACATGGACATAGTCACATTCATCATTTTCATGTTTTCTACAATATTGAATGGTACTGCTACATGGACCTTTTGATGTGCTTTCACTATTATGGGATCAACCTCCTTGGGAGATTGACTCTCCTTGACTTGCATAATAGGAGGTCTTTTCAGTATGTCAATAGTGGGTGTATGTGATGATCCTATAGATGTAGTAGCCTTTCCCTTCCCCTCTACTTGCTCCATGTCTTGGGCTCTTTTCTTGGATCGAGTATTGGCTGTAATTAAAGACTCGCCATTCATACCATTAAAGTCTTCACCTTGCAAATTAGAGAGAACAGTCTCATCTGGTTTTATATCTTGCTAGGGTATTGACCCACTAGAAGATGCCTCTGGTTGGGTGTTTGAGGCATTTTGTGCCATGAGTACTTGATTTTCCAATACATTCAAGCATGCAGCCCGATTATGTGGTTGATTGCAAAGAAAACACCATTCACTCTCTGACATAAGATTGTTTTGACTTGGAACCATATCTTTGACTGGATTTATGAAATTGAGAGGTGATGGGTTGTAATGTTGAAATGGATTTTGATTGAAATTCTACCTCTGACCTTGATAATTCCCTTGATATGGAGGTCTATTTTTCTGATAGGATTGTCCTTGAGCTTAATACTACTAGGTAGGACTTTGATTTTTTTGTTGAAAGGGTGTTCTACTCCATTGATTAAGATTTTTCATATTGATCAACTCATTTCCAAAAGTCTGTAATAAACTCTTCATTTCTTGTTGACTATTTTGCAATAAGTTATTTGTTTTTCATTGATCACTTCTCATTTTTTGCAGTTCTTGGGAAAAGCCTACTTTTGATTCCTCATTTCTAGAACTAGCCTGAGCTACTACCACTGTAGGTACAAGGGTGAAGGGAGGAATATGCAGAGGAATATTGGGCTGAATATCAGGGAAGAGAGGCATGGGTGGCCTTGGGCCTATCTTACTAGATTGAATTAGACAATTTTATGTTTTAACCACTATATCAAAAGCCTGAGGTAATGAAGTACCTCCCAAAGACTGAATCTTGATAGATATATCACTATTTAAAATTTTCAAAAAATATAGAAAAATATAATCTGCTGAAGGCCTTATAGAAATAGGAATCCTATTCCATGTCTTGAGAAATCTATTATTAAAATATGTCATTTTCTCCTAAGTGGCTCTTTTGATAGTATTCAATTGCTCTACTAGGAATAAATGATCTGACTTATCTTTGAAATATTTGTTAAGGGAGTCTCCAAGTCTTCCCATGAATCTATAGTGTCAACTTCTAAAGTCCTAAACCATTCGAGGTCTTTACCTTTGAAGGAGGATGCTAACAAGTTAGTAGCCACATCTTCCTCAGGGACATGGTGTATATTATATATGTTAGCCACATCTTTGACATGCTCACAAGATGTTGTATTGATTTCACCTATGAAATCAGGCAAACTCTTTAGTGTTGCTAAGAGTACATCATGGTGTTATGCAAAATTTAATGGGCTACCCTGATTAAAGGGTACAAATGCAAATTTTCTTGCCATTGTAGGGGCCGTGATTTGATGAACAACAACTGTATGGCTTGCACTTGAACCAGTAAGTGAAGTTGAATCTCTTAGAAACTCCTTGCTTAAATATATTCCTCTCCTTCTTGAATAAAATAGAAAGGGTCTCTCTTCTACAATAGGTGGTGCAGGATGTACTCTCCTTGTATGGGGTGTCCTTTGGGATGATCTCCCTTTTCTTCTTGTTGGAGGTAGCTGCAGAAAATCAGAAAGCTTTGAACTCCTTGTTTCTATCCTTCTCATAAAATTTAATGGGACCGAATCTTCTTTCTCTTAACACCAATGGAGTCACCATATATGCCTTAATAGATCCACTCTAGGTTAATACTATGTAATCAGTATATCAGAGATGACATAGTCTTGAAAGATGAACTTCTTTTGTTGTTGTCCCACCGAGCATGCCAAAACTGTTATACACCAAATTTTCACCCTATTAATTGCTTGAGCCTAATGATCTAGTATAACATGGGAATCCTTTCTAGGTTATGGGACCTATGCTAATTGAAGTAAAACCTCTGGATTCTAGGCCGGTTCCTCTTGGATAATCACCCATTTTTTGCTCTTTAAACATGAAAAGTAAAATTAGGAGGAAAAGGGGAAAAAGGAGAAATGAAAGGGGAATAAATAAAATTTCAACCTACAAGATGATGCACCAAAAGTGAAATGAATCACAATATAATGACCAAGAGCTAGCATGAAATTCCTGAATTTAGACAAGTATAACTTCCTAGATAAGTTTTGCAAAAAAAGTGTTTCATAGGGAGGTCTGAAATGAAAAGAGGCTATTCAAGGAAATAGAAGATTTCACAAAAAATAGCATATCCAAGGAGATAGACATAGACTATGACTTGTAAACAAACATCCACTCTAAAAAATAGGCATAGGAATGAGACAAAGATAACAAGGGATGAATAAAATCCACAAGATTATCCTTATCAAATCATCTACAATAGTACACAAAGATGCATAAAAGAAAGAAAGAAAAAACTTGGAATAACTCACAACTTATTCAATACTCAGCCAGTATATTATGCTTCAGAAAGAATTAAAAAACACATGAGAACATGAGGGTAGGAAAAATACCACAGAAATTCTTGCACAAGCCTTGGAAGACTGAGAATTACAGACACAAAAAGTTTGAGGACACAAAAAATGTCACATAAAACTTCTTACATAATTTGAACCTCCTTACAAAAGATCTAAAAAATACTTATATACAACCTCCCCTAGCACACAGGCTCAGGAGTCAATTCATCAATCAGATCAGGACAAATTAGGGTTACAATAGATATTCCTTAAACAATTTTAGAAACCCTAAAATAGTCAAGTCTACTATTAAATGCACTTGGGAAATATCTCAGACGATCAGATATAGTTACAAAGATATCTCTCATTGCTATAAATTTGAGCAGAGAAGTCGACTGATCCATCTACTTTGTTTGTGACCTAGAACACGTCGCCACCACCATGAAACTTTGAGAAATATATTTGAATATGAGATCTAAACGGTCACAGGTGGCGAGGAATGTTTGTATCAATGACTCAGAATAAGACTTGATTCTCCTATTTAAAACATAGTCATCGATATTTCTTTATCTTTATCTTGTCCTTAAGCTCTGATCTGATCAAGACACATGGCACAATGTCGCAATGCCTTAAACATTAACAATCTTCATCTTGACCATCGAGGAAAAGCATCGATCGTTGGATTTGTCTCTCTTATGATCCTTGCCTCTAACTTACATCTGACTCATCTTTAACTCTGATCACTGAGTCCCTTTGTATCTACAAGTCACTAAATAATCCCCTTAACACTGGTTATATTTGTATATTGAGTGACAAACACAAGATCAAGACATGCATCGATGACCTGCGCTAAGTCTTTGGATGGAAAGGCCTGACACAAATTTATCTAGCGACTCAACGCCAACCACAAGATCTAATCTCAATCCTCGGTCACGATCCTTGCTCAACAAACCTAACTTAAATTTGAGCTACCCATGCTTGAATATGATCAAATTTGGAGAATCAGAGACTGAGTAAAACTCCAAATCACTAGATAAAATGCTAACCCCAGATTTTATTCCTAGATCTAGCGCCAGTCACAAGATTAGAACTTGATCAACAGTCCTTGCATAATCTCTGAATGAATTTGTTAATCTCAGGTCTATCCAGAAATTCAGTGATAAAGGAAAAGCACAAACCCTATCTTAACCCGAGTCAGATTATGAGATTTAGAGATAAAGCTATCTCTGAATCTTCAAATGCTTTTATTAACCCTTGGTTTACTCTGAGACTCAACAAAAACCACAAGATCAAGACATGCATAGATGGCTTGCGCTGAATCTCAACATCCTTTGCATTGATTCTGATTTACTTGGAGATCACACATCCACCACCTGATAAAAATGCATCCATGACATGTGCTTTATCTCCAGATCATAAGAGCATATTCTTTTCCTTTATGAGATCAGGAGATAAAGGCCACACCAAGTTGCTAAATGAATAAGAATATTCCCTCGTGATTGTGAGATTAAGAGATAGACTTAAGATGTTAAAGCACACATGGAAAATAAGAACTTAGGTGACACAAAAAGTAACAAAGAATTAGACCGGGCCACCAAAGAACTAGGGTTAAAGAGACTTAGGCTTATAAGACATGAATAAGGGTTTAAACTAGGCCTAGAAACATGCAAAGAAAAAGACAAAGACCATGAATCATGATAGAAACCTTTACAAGCTGGGATCAACGCTTGTGGGAGCCACATTTACTCCACTTGTAGGCCAAAATTGGACAGGATGAGAAATTTGGGTAATAGTAACAACTAGTGGTAGAACAATCAACAATCCCAAATGACATTTTGACAAGAGGATAGGAAAAGAAACCATAGGAGACTTCTTACTTGTCAGGAATGACATAGCCACATTACCAAGGATTTCCCTGCAAATCAATTTCAAGTCTAGATCATTGCAAGTCATCCTAATCTAAGGTGTCCATTAAACCATAATTGTGATGCTGAGATTGATAAAAAAAAATGGCATATGTCAAAGGACTTACGCGTGACCCATTATATAATAATGATCAAAGATTTAAAAAAAGCCACATTAGAGAGATAATAGACATGCTTGTGCATTGTAGCACAACCTGAGATAAGGCTTAATAGAAAATACTATAAAATCAAAATACAAAGGAGAAAGAGGAAATGATAGAAACCATGTTAAAATTTTGGAAAGGTAGGATGTTATGATGTTGAATGTTAGGAAGAGAAAAAGAAGAATCAGTCCATTCTGCATAGATTATTCTCATGATATATTCAAATAGGAAAAGCATAATAATATTATCAAAATGAAACTCCATAATCAAGATGTGATTATTTACAAGGGAATTGTGGATCATGGGGAAATAGAAGGATGCTAGTGCAAGGATTAAGAGGTTGTCAAAGAATGGGTCAATGACATCTAGAAATTCAAATGGATAATAAATTGGAGAGGAACAACAAATGTGGACCAATAACAAGTTCGACACTAAGAAGAATAAATCAATACTTTAACTAGACAAGGGATTGATACCAAAACAATATAAGCAAAAATAAAAATAAAGAGTTTAGTGAGGAATCCAGAATGAAAAAAAAGATGAATGTGATTACTTTCGTCTGAGAAAAAAATAAGATAAGAGATTTGTGGAGAATGCAAAGAAACAATTAATATAAGAAAATGATGACCTAGCCTATTTTTGAAGAAGAAATGATGATATTGAATAATTTGGCTTCTTTGGCCCAAGAAAAGGATTTCCTAGTAAAATTAAAACAATTGGGAAATTACTCAAATAAGTAGAAAAACCAACAAGTATATTGAATAACAAAGGATAAGAACTACAAGATTGCCATTTTTTATTACCACACACCTTGATGATAACAAAGTAAAACATGTGATGCTAGATATAGGTGTGAACCAAGTTTTATTATAACACCAATGAATATTAGTTTGGCAGATGGTTTTGGCATGGAGACATTACGAACTTGGAGATATATGTAGACATCAAAGGTCTTACTAAATTTGTACATTTTGAGGTGGTTGAAATGGACAAATCTTTTAACACTTTTAGAACACTGTTAGGATTAAGACGAGTTGTCAATTATAATAGGATTATAGATTCAAGGAAAGAAGAGATATTTTTTAGATGACAACAAGATAGTACATATTCAATTGGGTGAAAGGGAAGATAGAACATGTGTAGAAGAAGTTTCCCATAACAATAAGAGGGAAGATCCACAAATCATTTATTCTATATCAAGGCTACTTACCACAAAATAAGAAGATTGATAAAAATATGATATGACAATAGAAGAATTGGATAGAAGAATTGGAGATGCATAAAGTACCATATCACGATGCATAAACTTAAAAGGTCCACATTTTCATTGTGCCTACTCTTGTTGGTATTTTGTAGAGGCCTAGACCCAAATATTAAAAAAATCCATATAAAGTGATGGAAATAGACTCGATAGGGCCATTCTCTAAGGTATCTAGAGGTAATTCATACAAAAGATATAAGGAAATAAAATCAAGATCCACTCATAAAAAATTGACCATACAAACTTTGAAGCCCTTAAGCCCATGACTTTACACAAGCCCAACACAAACACCTACCTACCTAAATATGGTTTCATTGTTAAGAATAAGTTGGATGTATGTCGATAATTTTTGGAATTTATCATACAAGAGTGGGTCTACATCATACTCAGTAGGGTACAATATGCCTATCTCTGCCTAGACAGGTCACATGAGATCACAAAATAAGCAATTCAAGTAGTTAAAGGGTTGTGAGCATAAGGTGAAGCATTGTCAAAGAAGAAAATTAAAAAAGTGAAGGTCACCATGCTAACCAAATCAACATATGACGAGAGAAGCTTGATTATCACTAAAATCATAAATCCAATAGTAAAGTAGGCCACCATGGTCATTTCATGTAAGGTGTACTATATAAATAGGGAGGATTTGGCCACCATAACTTCCATACATGTAGTGTACCATGTTGGTTTCTTTTTATGTTGCAATAAAAAAAATAATAACCTCTTCTTCTTATGACTATTTTTATAGAGGAGCAACCTCCAAATATTTGTTCATCCAAGAAAAGGACCAACTAAAAAGCACTCTCGTAATACTTCTACTCTTTAGGTCTTGCTACACCAAGGGGGGATACCCTGTAATACCTTCTGATATGTCTTATATGGTACTATCAAGCAGTAATCTCACAATGACTCAACATAACTGGGAGATACTAGATAATTGGCTAATTATCCATTGAACATCAACCATGAAATGAAGCATGAGATAAGTATTCACAACAAACTTACACAAATGTAGAATTAATAAATTTAAATGTTTGTTTATAGGTAAACACAGCCAATATGCAACTAGATATGCAATAATACAGAACTTGTCAACTTTAGATGAGTGCTTTATCCATTGGGCTATATTCTGACTCAGATACAGTATACTGAAATCAATATTCACCAAAGATTTAAGATCATAACACAATTACCCCAAACCCCTACTACTAATAGAATCCTAGCATGTGTCAAATGAATCTATGTATTAACCAGAGCCTAATTTAATATGATCCTAGATCAGAACTCTCAAACAAGTACATAAACATAGAGAAAAACTATGCTAATGAATAGGAAAATTTATAACTCACAAGACACATAACACAGGAGAGATTGGAATCCAGATCTTTGTATTAAATTCAAAAAATCTTATTCCAGTATACAAAAAGTACTCAGAGATAACCTCTTCAATAACCTGCAAAAGATCTCTCAGCTTTATTTCTAATTTCTTATAACTATCTAGTGCAAATTATACCATATTTACCCTCTTGACTAAAAAATTTACAAATTGTTTACAATCCAAATTTTCCAGCCCTTTCCAATGATCTTGGGAATCCATTTATAGAATAGGATTGCAACAAGATACAAATCATTTGGAATAAGGACAAAACAAATGACTCAGTAAAAAGACAAAATAACTAACGAAGTGATAACCACTATTTTACAATAGATATTTAACATATTTTGTCTCTTGACCGCTTGGTACTTGTAACTACTTCAAAGTTGTTCTGAAGCAGCCACTTGGAGTCTGTTGTCTTTGATATTGGTGATGTAGGATCTTTATCTTTACCTATATCATCCAATCTTTTGGGCCTAATTGTCCACTTGCATATTGTCACCTTCTTCTTGATCAACCTGCGTGCCTCCTCTTTTTGTGATTCATGGTTCCCAAGCTTTCCAAAGGAAAGGGTTAGTAGCAAAGGTTTCACAAATGATGTAAATCAAGTACACAAGAACTACTAAAATGAATAACCTGAAATGTAACCGATAAAATGTACAAGCACAAGAAAGAAAAATAAATAAATGCAAACCCCAAAGCGCTTGAAGCTTCTATTGTCTCTTTCTACTCCTTTTGAAACACTATTCTTAATACTCAGTATTGGTGTGGGAAGCGTGTATGACTTGAGAAGCGTTGAAAATTTGCTAATTGAAATGTGTGTGTGATCTCAAGATGGCTTAAATGCTAGAACCAGACTTCCATAGTAATGGCACACGAGAGCTTGAAGTCCTGGATCCTTCAAATGGTTATGAAGGGTTTATTATATAGGAATTGGTGATGATATGAATGGCTGAGATCAATCCCAGAGATAGGGAGATGAATGGTTGAGATTAAAAGAAACTGGAGAAGCCATGAGTAAACTCCACCTCTTCATTTGGTAAAGAGGAGATAGAGCTTGGTTGACTGAAGAGCTAATTGTGAATTACCTTTTTGAACTGAAGAGGTGGGTGAAGTTACCCATGTGGACTAGAGAGGTGGGTGAAGTTACCCATGTGATCTGATTGGAGTTATCTCTTTGAAGATAAATGAATATTTAAGTCATTTATTTAATTAAAGTTTTCAACATGTGAGGTAATTGAATTCCTTTTGATTTAGAATTGCTTTATTGAATGAAATTAAATTAATTTAATTGGAAGAATTTAATTAGTAAGTTTAAATATTTGAATTTAAACTATAGGAAATTGAATTTAATTAATTAATCAATGGTAATTAATTAATTAAAGTTAATTAATTAAATTAATTAGTTATTTAATTATTTTTGGAAATTTGATTAGATGATTTGGAGAATGAATTTAGAGGAAAATAGATGATTAATTAATGATTAAAAAACTATTAATTAATAGATGAAAATTAGTGTTTTTAATGTAAAGTCACAAGTCTGTCCATTTTTGGGTGTCTACATTTGCCCCTCTTTGATGTGATGTGACTTGTCGCAGTGTGTCAAAGATTCTCTAATTTTGATTCTGCCCCAGTAATAGTTGGTGTATTTATGCCCCCTCAACAAATTTGAGCAAAAAATCGCAACATGAGCGTTAATTTGTTGAAACTGCAATTTCTGAATCTGGGTAGCTGACTTATTTGAAAAATGTTTAATTATGCCCCTGTTATTGACCATCGAAGTTTCCGGGGGCCGGGAAGAAAAATTAGACCTTGGAGTGAAATTAGGGTTTTTGAAAGTCCCTACAAGTAGCCAAGAGGGCTAGTCATTTGTCACATTGCGATCTTGGAGCTCTGGAATTTTTGGAGAGTCTGCTCTTGTTTTCTGTCTCTTTTCTCCTATTTTCTTGTGATGGCGAGGCTTCCTGGCGTGACTCACATATCTGACTGAGTCTGAACATACCGCAGACTAGCTGACTCTAGATGTTCAGTGAGTTTTATCACTTTTCATGTCATTAATGCCTTTATTTATTGCTTTCAACTTTTGTTGTTTTTTGAAAATCTACACCTTGTGCCGCAATAGGCTACAGTTTTGCCGCAATTGCGGTTTAAATGCCATAATTTTCATTTAGAAACCACAATTGATAAGTGTACCACAATTGCCAACCTTTAATTCCACATTTGCAATTTGTATGCCGCACTTGCATGTTATGTTCCGCAATCGCATAAGAGTTCTGCATTTGTTAGGGTTTTTTGCCGCAATTGGTTTTTTAGAAATGTTTGCTTGATTTCCTTGTCTGATATCTATATATTTTGGCTTCTAATACCTCCTGGATGATTGATACTGATATTTTTGTGATGTATTTCTATGTGCAGTTCACCAGGCAGATTCTGCGGTGTTGAGAGTTGAGGCCAACGGGTCTTGTGTATAGGTTCCAGCTCTCAGAGGATGAGAGGTCAGTTCTTAGAGAGCTAGGTTTATATTGGATTTGCTATATGCCAGAGATCACGACCAACAGGGGTCTGATCTCTGCCCTTGTTGAGCATTGGCATTTGGAGACATGCACTTTCTGGTTACCCACTGGTGAGTGTACTATGACATTGGAGGATGTGTACCGCATCCTCCAGCTTCCGATCCAAGGTGAGCTTGTGGAGTATGCCACCCGTTCTGGTATTGTTTCGTTGACTGAGCTGTCTGGATTTCCCCGAGATCAGCTTGGGGTATCCAGTGCCTATGATATTCCATAGTCCAAGTTTGGTTTGGGCCTTGACAGGTTATCTACCTTGCTAGGCAGTTTGATTTGTGGCATCCTATGCCCCGATCATCGACAACGTGGATTTTTTGTCATATTCGGTACTGTTCTGCAGAGTATGGTCAGGGACCATACTGTTTATGCTTGGGGGCCATGTATGTTGGCTCACATGCATTTTCATATGTTCTATGTAGCTTACCTTAATAGTAAGTCGCTCAGCTGTGGTGCGACCCTTTTACAGATATGGGCATGGGAGCACATAGCTGTGTGCTGCCCTGTTGGTACACGTGCTTTGCCAGTCGACTGGCCTTATGTTTATATGTATGATGGAGCCATTGTGCAGACCTACATGGGTCATTTTTTGTATTGGCTCCAACAGCTGGATATGATTCCTTACTTTATATGGAGGTCTTATAGAGATTGCCCTGTGTGGGATGGAGAGGATATCCATCTTCCCTTTTACCGTCAGTGTAGATATTGTTAGAGTAATAAAGTGATTCAACTTATTAATTAAATCATATTGATTTAATTATTAAGTCACTTATTATCTGTCTTTTACTTAAGCTAAACTTTAGGCATTTAATAATTAAATCTTTTATTAATTATTATTATGCAACCTATATATTTCCCCTTTAGGGTTTCAGTATCCGTTTATAAGGATTCCCTCTTTGTAAATTATTCAATTCGATGGTTATTAATTAATTGAGGATGTTATTGTATTAAGAGTTTTTCTACATTGTTTGTACAATATGTTTCATCTTTCATCGATTTGTGATTTTTGGCCTCCATAGCTTTTTTGCTTCTCTTTCTGTGACAAGTTTGCATGCAGGTAATTCTTGGGAGCTGTGGGTTGATTGTTTTCATCAACTCCAATATGGTATTAGAGCTCTAGATCTTCATGAGAGATTTGGCCTTGATCTTTAATCTGTATTTTTGAGAGGTTTTTATTTCAGATTTTAGTGGTTTTGGGGAGGATCTTTTGTTTGGAGCAGTTTGAGCAAAAACTGACATCTGGGTTGTGTCCAAAATACCCCCAAAACCCCTATTTTCATATAAGGCACATCTTATTTGGACACAGTTGAAATTTGGGCCCTCTTTTTTGCTTGCATGACCTTGTCACATTTTTGAGGCAAAAATCCACCTCGGTTTCTATGCCGCTGATGTCAACAACCACAGGCCCTAAGATTTTTTAAATTTTTTCAAAAATAAAAAAAAATCTTTTTTTTTGTATTTTTTATATAAAAAAAGCATGTGTTTTTTTATATTTTTTTTCTTTAAAAAAAAAACATGTTATTTTATTATTTTTTTTTATTAAAAAAATAATATTTTTTTCTGCCATTTTGGTGGGAAATTTGGAGGCAAATTTTTTTTTGGAGGAATTGCCAGTTTAGCAGGGCTCTACCAATTTTGGTTGAGGTTTCATGAGGTTCACTTCTATTTTGACCTCCCGGTGGTTTTTTACTCATATCTGGAGCAAACAGAGGCCAATTTTCAACTTCCTTATATCGCTGTAAAGCTTTTTCTGAGACGAACGTCTTTTTGGAGGATATATTTTCTGAATTTTCCATCTTTCAGTTTTTTTTTCTGTCAAAGTCAGGGATCTTTTTTGCACTCTGGGAGCCATATCTTGCTCTTCTGGACTCCATTTTTCAACTTCCGCATGGCGTCAGAAAGCTGGTTATGTCCTCTTTCTTCTTCTATGGGTCTCACACCCAGATTCTACTCCAAGTATCTATGTATTCAGTTTTTTTTATTTATGGCATCCTGGTAGATATCCAGTATCCTTTTATAAGGATTCCCTCTTTGTAAATTATTCAATTCGATGGTTATTAATTAATTGAGGATGTTATTGTATTAAGAGTTTTTCTACATTGTTTGCACAATATGTTTCCTCTTCCATCGATCTGTGATTTTTGGCCTCCACAACTTTTTTGCTTCTCTCTTTCTGTGAGAGGTTTGCATGCAGGTGATTCTTGGGAGCTGTGGGTTGATAGTTTTCATCAACTCCAATAGATATCTGATTGGACGCGCTACTAATAATGTCCATATGATTGACTTTCACAATACCGACAGGGTGTTGCGTTAGTTCGAAGAGCAGAAGGACGTGTCTGGCTCTTATGCTTACTTTTCTCGTAGATCGAGGGATTCTAATATCTGGGGTGGTGTCATATCACTCGATGCTGTGCGTACTGAGTTTGTAGGCTTACTTCCTATTACATGGACTTGGCACTCGGCTACTATAGATGTAGGTTTGTCTTGTTTTTTGATTGCTTATGTACTTCCTTACTGCTCTTTGATACTTGCTCATATCTCTTTTTGATACTTATGTCCTTATTTGTGTGGGTACTTATATTTGAATTTGTCTTTTGGCAGGCACTACACCTCAGTATGCTGCTCATTGGGTGCAGGCCCGACCAGTTGCTCTTACAGATGTCTCTCGTCCTGTTGCCAGGACCATTATGGGGAGGGCTCGATGGGTATGGCGTTACAGGGGAGGTTAGGATGGAGGGAGAGGTGGTGGTCGAGCCGAAGGTAGGGGTCATGATGGAGCTAGGAATGGGGGGAGAGATGGAGGATGGGGNAGATGATGGGGGAGATGATCCTGGTCCTGGGGGTGCTGGTGGTGGAGTTAGGACTAGAGGTGGCCAGAGTGGGGGTCAGAGTAGTACTCCTCGAGTTGGGTTGAGTACCATTTTGGAGGTGGTGGTACCCTAAATTTTGAGAATGTAGGAGTCCCAATCCATTATCAAGAAGCAAGTTTTTTCATACTAAAAAAACTAAAGGAAGGAAGCTTTATGACACAAATAAATAGAACTAACTAATCGAAGCCTTTAGAAAATGCTAGAATTTCAACCTGCTACAAAGATGATACCGACAGAGGCTGAAGATGGTTGAATTTTAAAAATCTAAAACCGACCCAGTTTGGGAAATCAAATTTCCTATCGCTAACAAAAATATTAGCTTTTCACGATGTGTTTTGGATTTTTGATCAAAGCCAAATCCGAAAGTTAGGTAGTTATTTTTTAGTTAGTTTATTATTTTTTCAAAATATTTTGTAATAAGGGTTGTCTTTTCACCTTAAAGAGGTTTGAAAGCCACTCAAACACATATATGCACATAATATAAAATGTAAAGAGAGGAATACAATATAATACAATTTCACATACTTGGATAGTTTTTAATCAACAAGTATAACATGGACCTGGATGTACTATTTTTTCAAAATCAATAAAGATAAGTCCTTTTTCTTTCACATGTGTAATAG
>MU226746.1:658836-675267 GCA_018584345.1 Thuja plicata | reverse complement strand
TGATTTATATGAGATGCAGCTAGTGTTTTTGATATGATGTGCATTGGTTTACTTGCTATATGTATGATTCTACATGATTTGGTGGTTTAGATGATGAGATGTATATGCAATATGATTCTATTATGCACACTTGTATATGGGTGATTTACTTTTCCTATGATGCTAACATGTATATGCAGGATGGTGGAAATGAAATGCATGTTTATATGAGATGCTTTATGGATGCATGTGATTTTATGATTTATCATGTATGCAACTACTATGTTTTTTTCATTTTTTCTTATGCATTTTAAAGGAATGAATGTAATCTATTATGCACAAAATATCTGAGTAATGCATGTGTTAATTAGAAGGAAATTAGTTTAGATAGATGTTCTATGAGATTGATCTTTTTAGACATGGAATGGTAGAAATAAATTTTTTTTTTGCATTTTTTGATAGATATGATTTGATAGAAAGGATGAGTGTCCCAAGTCGTTGACCCTGTCTCCAATATTTGTTATCATTGCATATTTTTTTTTTATTTTTTGAAATTCTAAAGAGTGTCGAATGATCCAGGTCACATACCACCTGGTTACCGCCACAACCTCTTTATAGCAGAAGGAGTAGAGAGATTGAATAGAAAGAGAACCTAGTACCCCCAAATATTGACCATCTGGGTTCAACTATGTTCCCTATTTGAAAAGAAAGAGAACCAAAAGCACCCAGATATTGACCATCTAGATACCGCTTTGTCCTCTAAATTAACTAAAGCAAAGAAACCAAGATAGAACTCCTATGCACCCAGAGTCCATCTGGGTAACACCGTAAGCTCTTGATTTTTGAAATGGAAAGCCAAGCAAACAAGATAGAACTCCTACGCCCCTAGAGTCCATCTGGATAGCATTGTGAGCTCTTGTTTGCAACATAAAGGGAAAGACCATAGAAACCAAGATAGAACTCCAAAGCACTTAGAGTCCATCTGAATAGTGTTGCGAGCTCTTGATTCTATAAACCAAACAAGAAAAATAAAAGAGAAGGAATGTCCAATTCTTTCCCAGGGTTAAGATCATATCGTGGAACTGCGCGACTTCCAGATAAGTGACAGCGCCTACTGCATTTATCCTAAATCATCATGGCCCTAAAATTGAAGTGAACATTCAACAGACATCAATCAAAGAAAATAAGTCATGATCTATCATAGCTACTCTCCTCACATGGTGGATCCTATAGTAGTGTAAGAACATAACCACAAAATATAGACTGACATCTGACCGACTTGACTGACCTATTCAACATTTTTGGATGGTTCCTCGATGCAGTTGGATTCTCTTGATTGGCTTGACTCTTTGGATAGGCTTGATTGGCTTGATTGCTTGAGTGTGTCTGATTTTAGTAATTGATTACTCATATAAGATTGACCTGTCTGGTTTGAGCGTATCCATCATTGTGTAAGATGATTTATATGATTGAATTGATTGATTGTGATCATGTTGGCAGCTGATCAAGCTGTGTCAGATGGGCCCAATGCTGATTTGCAAAGCTCATGATTGTGACAATTGATAGATTGGCTTGGTTGCCAGTTGCTTGCTGATTGATTTGATAGATTGATAAATCTGTGTCAGATGAGCCCAATGCTGATTCACAAAGCTCATGATTGTGACAATTATTAACTAGGCATGATCACCCTTTGCTCTCTTGATAATCATGTTGGCTTTATTGCATGGGATTTTGCAATTTTTTGAATGTTTTTGATGAATATTGATTTTCTCTTGAATTTTTATCTTTTTAGGATTTTTGATGAGTTTTCTAATTTTTTGGATTTTTTCAGGACATTTAGAATCGCCCCCTAGTCTAGTGGACCAATATTAACAATGGGTAAGTGCTTGGTGCTTAGAGGGGATTGTACTTCTGGATATAGCTTGAGTAGTCAGTCTTGCATGTGAAGTGTGCTCAAGCTTTTTAATTTTGGAGCTTATTGATGGTAAAGCTGGATTTGAACACTTGGCGCCTGTTTGCCAGGTTTTCACCAAGGTACCTACTCAATAGTGCCTGTTTGCCAGGTTTTCACTGAGAGAGCGATTTTGTTTCTCTTTACTTTTTTGCTTTTTTGATTTTTTTGGTATCGCCAAGGCAACTGATTGCCAGGTTTTCACCAAGGTAACATTTTGTATTTTTCAATTTTTTTGGTATTTTTTGGATATGTAGATAGGTGCCTTAACCATATTGATCTCAAGGGTAGAACCTCTTGAGATGCATGTTGTTGATGTATCTAGGGATCTGATCTCCTTCTGGTGTCGCTAGTATGAATGCCCCACTCTGAGTAGAGCTGATAATGACAAATGGTCCTAGCCAGTTAGGCTCAAAATTTTTGGGTTTGACTCGCTCTGCTTGATTCTTTTGATTTTCCATGAGGAAAAGGTCTCCTACCTCAAAATTTTGTGGCTTCACCTTCTTATGATAGTTCCTTCTTAAAGGCGATTCTGATAGCCTTGTAAGTATTTGAAGGCATGCTATCTTCTTTCATCTAGTAACTCCAGTTCACTGAGCCTTGCTACTCTGTAGTCTTCATCTAAAACCAGGTTCTTCAATGATATCCTTAGGGATGGTATTTCCATTTCAAGGGGTAATATCACCTTTGATCCATAGACTAGGGAGAAAGGAGTGGCTCCTGTAGGTGTTCTCACACTAGTTCTGTATGCCCATAATGCAGGACTAAGCTGTAAATGCCAGTCCCGCCCTGATTCGTTCACTGTTTTCTTCAAGATTTTCAAGATTGTCTTGTTTGTATCTTCGGCTTGGCCGTTCCCTTGAGGGTAATAAAATGAGGAGAACCCTTGTTTGATATGGAATTGTTCACATAGCTCTTCAACATCTGTGTTCTGGAAAGGTGTACCATGTTCTGTCAGGCTAGTTTGAGGGATCGTGTATCGACAGATAATGTGGTTAAGTATGAACATTGTTATTTGTTTTCCAGTTATGTAAGTGAGAGGAATTTCTTCGACCCACTTGGTGAAGTACTCTATTGCTGCTATGATGTATTTGTGTCCATTTTCTGAAGAAGGTGTAATTTCTCCCACTAGGTCAAATCCCCACATGGAGAATGGCAATGGCGATGTGATAGGATTTAGTTCATGGGTTGGTGCATGGATGAGGTCTCCATGAATCTGACACTGTCTACACCTTTTTACATGTTTGTGTGTATCTGTCTCTATTGTGGGCCAATATTATCCCATGCGGATGATCTTCTTAGCTAAGTTGTTTCCACCTCCGTGGGTTCCACATATTCCTTCATGTACCTTGTACAAATCTTTTTGGGATTCCATGGAAGTGAGACATCATAGTAGCGTTCCATCTAGACTTCATCTATATAAAGTATTTGAGAGGATGGTATACCTAGAGGCTTCACAGATGAGGGACTTTCTCTAGTTCCTAGACAAGTTGGGAGGTAAGATGTTGTTTTGGAGATAGTTATAGACATCTTGGTACCATGGGGATTCAGGACCAACAAGGATGCATGTTGATTCTGTGATGGATGCCTGATGTGATGGCACCAAGAGTTGCTCTACTAGAAATTGGAATCTTGTTTCGTTGCCTAGAATAACAATCAATGATGCTATGGTAGCCATCGCATGTGCAGCTTTGTTCTGTGCCCGTGGTAGTTGCTTGAAGAAGATGTAATGGAACTTGGTGCGTATTTTTTCCATCTGTGCTCTGTATGGTATGAGCTTCTCATCTTTGGTTGTATAATCATTATTGACTTGAATGATGATCAACTGCAAATATCCAAAGACTTTAAGGTTCTTGATTCTCTATTGAATCGCTATTTTTAAACCAATGACTAGTGCCTCATATTCTGCTATGTTGTTGGTGCACAGGAAGTTGAGTCTGAAAGACTTTGGAATTGTATCATGATATGGAGTGATAAGCACTATCCTTGCCCCCACACCATGGTTCGTGCATGACCCATCAAATTATAATTTCAATACCTCGATCGTTGGTTGTAGTGTCATGATAGATTCGTCAGGAAAGTCAAATAATAGGCTGATGGTCTTGAATGGGTGCCTTTTCTAGTTGATCCACGATCACTTGTCCTTTGATGGCCTTTCTATCTACGTACTCAATGTCAAACTCACTCAAGATCATTAGTCACTTCACCAATTGTCTAGTGAGTGTTGCTTTGCTTAGGAGGTACTTTAAAGGATCAATATGTGCGATCAACTTTGTTTGGTGACTCAACATATAATGTCTCAGCTTCTGGGAAGCGAAGACAACTGCAAGACATGACTTCTCGATTGGTGTATAGTTGAGCTCATATCCAACCAATGTTCTACTTAGATAGTAGATGGCCCTCTCTTTACCTGCGTCATCATGTTGCGCAAAGAGTACACCTAATATTGACTCTGTTGCTGAGATATACAGAAGCAATGGTCTACCTTGGACTGGTGGCACCAATATAGGAGACTTGAGAAGGTAGTCTTTGAAGATTTGGAATGCTTGTTCGCATTTCTCTGTCCATATGAATTTGATGTCCTTATGCAATAGATGTTGGAATGGATGGCACTTGTCTTCTAGCTGAGCTATGAAGCGCTTGATTGATTGGAGCCTTCCTTGTAACCCTTGTAGTTGCCTTAGGTTTGATGGTGGAGGCATGTCCAATATTGCTTTGACTTTCACTGGGTCTACTTTGATTCCTCTATGTGACATTATGAACCCCAGTAGCTTTCCTATTGTGACACCGAATGCACATTTCTTTGGGTTTAGATAGACCTTGAATTCCTGCATTCTATCAAAGATTGGTCCTAATACTTGTAGATGATCCTTGCGAAGCATTGACTTGGCTAGAATGTCGTCCACATAGTTTTCCATTGTTTTGTGGATGAGATCATGAAATATAGCTGTCATAGCCCTTTGATATGTTGCTCCGACATTCTTTAGACCAAATGGCATGACATTCCAACAATATATCCCCCAAGGACATGTGAAAGTTGTTTTGTGTTGGTCCTCTGGTGTGATCCTTATTTGATTATACCCTGAAAAGCCATCCATGAGTGATAGCATTTGATGTCCAGTGGTTAGATCTACTATCATATCAATGTTGGGTAAGGGAAAGTCATCCTTGGGACAAGCTATGTTGAGATCTCTGAAGTCTGTGCAAATCCATATTTGACCACTGTGCTTTGTAACTGGTACCAAGTTAGATATCCAGTCTGCGTATGGTATAGGTCTTATGAACATAGCATCCAGGAGCTTTTTCAACTCTGCCTTGAATAGCATTGCAACATGGGGATGCATCTTTCTCAGCTTCTTCTTGACATGTTTGGCGTTGGGTAGCAATGGGAGATGGTGTAGTACTAGCTCTAGATCTAACCCTGGCATATTTGAGTAGGACCATGCAAAATTGATCATCCTTGCTTTGAAGAAATTGATGAACTATTCTCTCTCCTCGGGGGTGAGTGATTTTTCCAAGCATATGTTCTTTGGGTTCTTGTCATCTCCCAAATTGACTTCCTCTATTTCTTCTGCTAGTAATGCTGATTTCTCCTTTGTCAAGGGGAGGAGTTCCTTTTTTCCATCTTCTAGCGCCTTAGTGAGGTTTTCACTGGAAGATACGTCTTGTTTTATCTTTTTATCATTCTTTTGATCTTTTTTCTTTTGTGGACTGGAAAGAGGAGCTGCCTCCCCAAAATATGCCGCTCTATCAAGGTCAATTGAGAAACCTGCCTTGTGGTCTCCTGATTGAATGCCTTCCCTAAGTCCCATGAAATCAGAAATAGCCTCATCATTCTCGAAGATATCTATATCAGGGGGTCCTTTTTGATCCCACTCTATTAGCTCCAGGTGTACAAGATAGATACTTTTATGGTTGTCTGACTCTGGTTGACTGAAAGGGACTACAGATATGGTTCCTACAAAACTGGTCTGTGATGTGGACACACCACTTGAGGTCTGATAAATGACATGTTTGTCTATGCAAGGTTTCTTGGCAATGGATAGTTGGTCAAATAAGTCTTCTAGGTTTATGATAGTGTCTGACCGAGGGGAATAATCTAGGATTGACGGTTCAGAGTCATGAAGGGATATCCACTCATACTCGTGGGAGTCAGTCTCAATAGAATGCTTGTCAGATGTCTCTCTTCCTTCGTTATCATCGATTTCTATGTGGAGGTCTATTCGGGTTTGTGTGGTTCCCTCTTCGGCGGGCAACAACTGTGCTAATATGTTGCTTATCAAGACATGTTCTGTGTTGTGACCCTGGTGCATCTCTACTATTTGTTCCTGATTGAATTGAATGTCTTGGATCACAAGACTGGTTCTTTGTTGTCCATAGCTCAACCCTCTTGTGTTTAACTGGGTTGGTGGGAGAGACAATTCCATTATGCCTTGTTGTCTTTCCCCCATCCCGGTTGAACCATCGTACTCGAATCTTTGTAACATTGTATAACCATTACCATAGTTTGACAAGGGTAGGGTTTATCTAATTATTTCTGGTGGATCTTGGTATAACCATGTACTGATATCTTGTTCAAATAGCTTTTCTTCCACTATATCTCGCCATCGGACAAAGGTTGTGGGCAGACATCTGAAAAGAACAGGCTGCGGATTTTATTTTGGAATAACAGGTTGTGGCATGCCATAAGTTCTTAGGATCTAAGGTGTGTGTGTGATGGTGAAAGCCTCTTCATACCTGTACTCACCACAACCTTTTTCGGTGATGGATATTTTGCCTGCTTTCCGTGTGACATCCTGAAGATTTGAATATGAAGAGGAGGGAACACTTGCAATTTGGTTAATGGCTATCTTTCTTGCTGTCCATGTGACATCCTTGGGAGTTGAATCTAAAGAGGATGGGATGCTTGCATCTTGGTTTGAGGGCACCTGGTTATCAGTACTGATTTGGACAACATTACAGTATTGGAAAGGATTGGGATCTCCCTCTATGATGATTTCCTCTCCCAGGTGTGGGAACTTGATGCATTGATGGTACGTCAAAGGTATGGCTTGCATTTCATGTATCCTGGGTCTCCCTAGTAGCATGTTGTATCCCAGCTCAAGGTCTGGGATTTGGAAGGGAGTGTTTTTGACCACTAGATTGATACGACCAGGTAGAATGATAATACCTTTAGAGGACCTTTCCTCTTCATCATAAGCTCTGATATTTATCCTCCTTGTGACATCGATGCTTGATTCTGAATAACCCAGTTGCTTGATTAAATTTAGAGTACAAATGTTTAACCCAACTCCACCATCAACAAGGACCCTACGGATAGCGCTTTTGTGGACCTGGACAAGTAAGTGCAAGGGATCATTATGCAGGGGTTTATGCGGTGGCACATCACAGTCCATGAATGTGGCATGTTTTTTAGCAGCTATATAGTTAACCATCATTTGGAAGCTCTCGGGTGTTATGTCCCTTGGGATAGCTGCATTCTGAAGGGCTTGGTCAAGTGTCAGTTTATGCTATGGAGATATGCACAATAGGTCAAACATGGAGATCTGGGCAGGTGTGCGCTTTAGTTGATCCACTATGCTGGGTTGTAGATCTGAATTTGCTTTAGGATTGGCAGATATAGTAGGTGAGGATGGTAATCCTTGCAAGATGACTCTGGCGTGACGCGTTGTTACAACACATTTGTTACCTTGGTCTTTGATAGTGATCGTAGCCACATGGATATCTGAAGGATTGAGGCAATTGATAACATTATCACTATTGGCATATGTATAGTTGACTTGTTTTGCTTGTCCACCAGACCCAGAGGCTTTTCCCTTGTTGTGATCATGAAAGGTATTATTGAAGATAGTGTGATTAGTCATGCCTTTGGTTTGGGTATTTGTTACATTGATGACCCTTGTGTCAATCAAATCTTGGATAGTGTGTTTCAATTGGTAACAGTTAGACATTTTGTGCCCTTTCACTCGATGAAACTTGCAGAAATATTTGTCATTATACCACCTTGGTTTGTTTTCATCATGTTCAAAGTCCCTGATTTCTGGGAGAGTGATAGTGTTTGATTGTATCAACTTGCGTAAAGATGATTCTATCGGCTCTCCCAATGGTGTGAAATATCATTGCTGGAATTGAAACCTTGGTCTGTGTTGATTCTATTGTTGATTGTTTGACACAACGACCACTTGTACAGGAGGATGTTAGTTTTGGGTGTATGCTTGTTGAGTGGGCCCTATGGATTTTTGGTTGGCCACAGGTTCGCCTTGCAGTGACACCTTGGGTTGTGCATAGTTGGCTGTCTTTACATCAATGACACCATCACTAGTGAAATTTTTGTTTTTGTTCCACCACTTAGCTTTGTCCATTGCATTTTTGTTTGTATTTGTTTGTGTGGGATCTGCAAGGATTCCTCATTTGACTAAGTTCTACTCACAATGAACTCCTCATTCGATGAGTTGTGTGAAGTTCATAGCTAATTGTAACTCTGTTGTGAATGACATGTCTGGAATTAGATTGTCAACAAACATGACTATTAAGTCTTGTTCGGGCACATCATATGTTATGCGGTTCACCGTATTCCTCCATCTTTGTAGGAACTTCACAAAAGACTCTCCATCCTTCGGTCCTTGATGCTGACCTTGCGCTCGATGTTATGATGGAAGTGAGCTATGAACTTTTCAGCCAGTTCACCCCAAGATTGAATGCCATGAGGTAAATGTGAGAACCATTCCATTTCTTGTTTGACCAAGCTTTGTGGGAACAGTCGCATTAGATTTGTCTCATCATGGGCGACTTCAACGCAACTAGCAAAAAACTCTCAGATATGTTTAATAGGGTTGGTACTGCCCCTATACTTGTCAAATTTTGGTACCGAGAAGTGATTTGGGAATGGAGACATGTGGAGAGAATGATCAAAGGGGTATGGGTATAAATCCTCTACGGTGTAGGATTTAGTTTGCCCCTGATTTTGCATATCCATCATTTGGGTTTGAAGGGTTTGCATTTGTTGTATTAACATGTCCATTTGATATTGAGGTTGGTGTGTGAGGATGTTCCTCTGTGCTGTAGTGGGTATGAGGCCGCGCCTCTGTGTCCCTTGAGTAGGAACATAGGATTTCATCCCGGGGACTTGATATTGATTTCCCACCAAGTGATTTGTAAATGGGGGCACATGGGTAGCCCATGGTGGGTTTTGATGTGTTTGCTATTGTGATTGAAACTGGGGTTGATACTGCTGGGGTTGATATTGCTGCTGTTGAGGTTGGATTTAAGGCAAGTGAAGTTGGGGTTGCTGTTGCGGGGGCTGGAATTGAGGCAACTAAAGTTGGGGTTGTTGTTGTGGGGGTGGGATTTGAGGCAACTGAAGCTGGGGTTGCTATTGCGGGGGTTGGAATTGAGGCAACTGAAGCTGGGGTTGCTGTTGTGGGGGTTGGAATTGAGGTAACTGAAGTTGGGGTTGCTGTTGCGGAGGTTGGTTTGATGTTAGAATGGGCAAAGATGTAGCCTTGGGCAGGCATTGACTATAAGTCATACCTGTAGAGATGGATCCCTGTGGGGATGAGGTGTTGATCCCAAGACTAGTATGAATTAACTACAGCAGCGACATAGTTTCAGAACAATTGGTGTTTGGTGGGATGGAAGGCATAGCATGAGAGCTTGATTGTCCTAGCCATGAGACCAAAGGTGCAGGCATACTAGTGACTATGGGTGTACTTAGTTGTGAGCCTGTCATGCTTTGAGTGGAAGATGTCCTGGCCTGGGTCGGGTCATTGGTTTGACTGGGTATAGTCTGTGTCGATGTGGGTAAAACTAATGGTGGAAAGATTTGAGACACAACAGGTAGTATCTGAGGAGGCTGAGTAGTATTTTGACCTACGAGAGGGTTTTCAGGCCATATGGTTGATACATTGAATTCATCGGGGAGTTTGACTCCCTTCTTTATTAGCATGGCTAAGTAACGTTCAGGGTTCCTCTCTACAATAATGTCAACTACTATCATGGAGTAAGCATCTTGCTCCACATCTTCAAGCTCTACTTCTGTGATATCTTGGAAAAAGGCTGCCCCACGGGGTTGTTCAATAAATAGAGCAGAATTGGTGTTCACAAAAGGATTGCTCTCTTTCTCTATTTCCCAAGCGGGGAATCTGTTGATATATGACTCATTAGGTTGAGTTCTATCCTTAGACCTTTTGTAAGGCCCTCCATGGGGTATTTGAGACATAGTGCGGTCTAGGTTTTGTAACTAAAACAAGTGATATAAAGCAAACAAGGAAGAAGATCCTTTCTAAGGAAGTCCGAGTTATGTTTTGGACAAGGGTAATTCTAAGGAAATATTTTGATATAGCTTGATCTCAAAGTGGTGATGATAAAAAGATAAGATTTTCTGACCTTTGCCTTGGACAAAGTCACTTTGATAAAGATGATGATGTTTGATATGATGAGATCAAGGTATTTTGAGTCTGAGCTTTCGAACTAACAATGTTTTTGACAATAATCATGCTTTACAAAGAAGGGATGATCTTTAATGTTTAGAGATTCACATAATGTTCTTCACATTTTCCTGGGATAGACACTAGTTTTGGACACCAAATGAAAAGTTCTCTCAAGGTTTTAAGGTCAAAATAGGAATAAAGCATCTCTAGTCAATTGCGGTACAACTCCACTG
Source organism: Thuja plicata (assembly GCA_018584345.1). NCBI lineage: Eukaryota > Viridiplantae > Streptophyta > Pinopsida > Cupressales > Cupressaceae > Thuja > Thuja plicata. The sequence goes on along the minus strand of MU226746.1, from coordinate 664,675 downwards.
ATTGCGATAAAGTAAATGGTCAATTGCGGTAGTTTGTTATTGATTGTGGTAATAAACACGATGATTGTGGCAATAAATAAGTTAATTGCGGCAGACTTCCTTCAATTGTGGCACTATGCGAGAAATTGCGGTAAATGAGAAAGTCTCAAAAAGACTAAAAGATGGGTATCATTGCTCGACAATTTTGAAATTTTTGGAACAATGCTCCTGATTTGCAAGACAGTTGATGTTGACAACCCTAGAATTTAACACATTTTGACTCGTTTTGATAGTTTGGCCATTTTTTTTTGCATTTTCAGAAACTGATCAAAGGAACAAGCATGACAAACACTGTGTTTTGAAGAATGAAGACTGAAAATGTGTATGTTCTACAACTTTTTCAAGTTGCAAGGTTATCAAGAGGTCTCAACAATGAACAGTCAGATTAATCTAGGTCAATGGATTTAGAATACAATGTTATAGGCCCAATGCTTGGATGTTTGTTAGCTCACACAACAATTGTCACGCTACTAGGATACGAAAGTCCACGATGTAGGTACCCATGTTTTTGCCGTTTCCAGGTATTTTTGCCGTGGAGTGAAGATCTCTTTCACTACACAAATACTGTGGGACACATATGTTGGGGATCTTGGGACAAAATTTTGCAACCCCTTGCACTATAATAAGGTACGTATTCGGAGGTAAAATGGGTTGGCCTCTAATTTAATTAAGGTTGTAGTAAGGGTCTGTGGATTCTCTCCAATCGGTTTGTACGTGTGTGACTCACTTAAGAGCCTAGTTGATCAAGCTGGCTCCTTAGGGATATTCACCCGATCCAGACTATTACCAACACACCTCGCCCGAGCTTGGCTAGATAAGACAGAACTTTGGTTCGCGCCTTGTTTATATACCGATTGGAAGGATTACCGGTTTAAGGTTATTCTCCGAGGAAGAAGCGCATTCCCCGGACAGGCATTTTTAAAAAGTATAAAGGTTTCTAATCTAATAGTTTGTGCAAATGCACCCGAAAATTTAGACACAAGGTAAATCGATTAAACTTCAAAAGTTTGAAATGTGAACTAAGCTACACCACCATACAAGCACCAATGTTCAATTTTAAGCCCAAAAGTAGGTGTTGATTGCTTGTTCAATTTTAATGCACCAATTTTGAGATGTTTGTTTGCCTTGTTCAATTCTTAACCTCTACGTCAATTTTAAAGCACCAAAGTGTAAATGTGAGGTTCAAGATGATTGCATGCAATTTTCCTTCTAAGCACCAAATTGACAATGTGAATTGATTTTAGGTTTGCTTTTTTTAGACAAGTTAGTACCACAAAAATACTTGTAAATGAGAGTATGTGTAACTTTGAAACAAGGAAATGATTGATACTCACAATAACTTACCCTTCTCTATTCTCGGTGATTTGTCCAGTCTTGCATAGAAAACCAGAAAATGTCAGTTTAAAAATAGATAGACAGAAGATTTGGATATGATATGCAATATTTCTTGCGATTGCGACAAAGCACTGGCAATTGCGGCAAAGAACTGGCAATTGTGGCAAAGCACTATGGCAATTGTGGAAAAGCACTGGAAATTGTAGAAAAGCACTATCAATTGCGGAAAAAACTGTCAATTACGGCAAAGCACTGACAATTGCAACAAAATAATGATGATTGCGGCACGGATCAGGAAATTGCAGCAAAGAGCTAGAAGAAAGAAAGACAAAAGATGACAGAATAACAATGCGAAAGCCTGCAATCAATTGCGGTATTAAACTAGTCAATTGCGACACTGTTTTGTCAATTACGGCAGAATAGTAGCGATTGCAAAATAACCCAGATATCGAGAAAAGGAAAATTTTTGAGATCTACAACTATACGACTGTGGCTGATTGATTTTGTCTGTCATCTACAATAGATATTTGAGCTATTTGTTTCATGTCGGGTTCACCAAAATGTATGCCTCCTCTTTTCATGATTCGTGGTTCCCAAGATTTCCAAAGGCAAGGGTTAGTAGCAAAGGTTTCACAAATGATGTAAATCAAGTACACAAGAACTACTAAAATGAATAACCTAAAATGTAACCAATAAAATGTACAAGCACAAGAAAGGAAAACAAATAAATGCAAATCCCGAAGCGCTTGAAGCTTCTATTGTCTCTCTCTACTCCTTCCGAAACACTGTTCTTGATGCTCAGTATTGGTGTGGGCAGCGTCTATGACTTGAGAAGCGTCAAGAATTTGCTAATTGAAATATGTGTGTCATCGCAAGATGGCTTGAATGCTAGAACCAGAATGCCATAGTAATGGCGTGCAAGAGCTTGAAATCCAGGATCCTTCAAATGGTTATGAAGGGTTTACTATATAGGAATTGGTGATGATATGAACAGTTGAGATCAATCCCAGAGATAGGGAGATGAATGGTTGAGATTAAAAGGAATTGGAGAAGCCATGAGTAAACTCCACCTCTTCATTTGGTAAAGAGGAGATAGAGCTTGGTTGACTGAAGAGCTAATTGTGAGTTAGCTTTTTGAACTGAAGAGGTGGGTGAAGTTACCCATGTGGACTGAGAGGTGGGTGAAGTTACCCATGTGGACTGGAGAGATGGGTGGAGTAACCCATGTGATCTGATTAGAGTTATCTCTTTGAAGATAAATAAATATTTAATTTATTTATTTAATTAAAATTTTCAACATGTGAGATAACTAAATTCCTTTTGATTTAGAATTGCTTTATTAAATGAAATGAAATTAATTTAATTGGAAGAATTTAATTAGTAAGTTTAAATATTTGAATTTAAACTATAGGAAATTAAATTAAATTAATTAATTAATGGTAATTAATCAATTAAAGTTAATTAATTAAATAAAATTAATTATTTAATTAATTTTGGAAATTTGATTAGATAATTTAGGGAATGAATTTAGAGGAAAATAGATGATTAATTAATGATTAAAAAACCATTAATTAATAGATGAAAATTAGTGTTTTTAATGTAAAGTCGCAAGCCTGTCTATTTTCGGGTGTCTACACAACCATAATGTACATGTCCTTTCAGGAGGCATACACCTCATCACTCGGTCAGAGGAAGCTAATGAATTCATCCTTTCTACTGTTAATCTCTTTCTAGTTGACACTTGCCTTTTCAATCTCTTCTGACCAAAATTGAAAAAATGCTCTGGCTTTACCAACTATCTCAATAGTTTGCACAAACAACAACATACTTTCCAGAGTAACAATGCTATTGGTTCTTACTGCCAGTGCCTCATTCATTTGTCTGTGCCATAGTGATTCATCTTTCATATCACCACTATTATTAAAAATATTGGGAAACATCTCATACATGTTGTTTAAATATTCCTTTTTTAAAGCCATTACCTTCTTTATGATGATGCTCCTTCTTATGTCCATGTCCATCAGCAATTTGACACATTTATAAGTACCAGTCAACATTGTTTTCTTCTTTTCATGTGGTGTGAAAGAATTTCAATTCTCCTCTCTTTCCCTTCCACCTAGTCACCATTTTATCCCATTTGTCCTTATCTGCATTGTATTCATTCAATATGCTGACAATTTTTTTCCCTTGTGAATAAATAGCAGTAGGAACTAATTCATGAGTGCAATGCCTAAGGGTGTTATGTATTTTTTCAGCATACTTCTGTTTCACCCATGCCTCTTCTTCCTTGAAAGCTGCAGACTATTCAACCCATTCCTTCTTTGATTTTTCTAGCTTGGTTCTTTCAGCAATTAATCTTGCTTTCTCTAGCTCTAATTATTCGCGTGTGGTGGGACTTTGTGGTGCAGGGGAAGGAGGGTAAGTTATGACTGGGCTTGATGATGATGGCTAGTGAGGATCTTGTGTGATCATCCTCTGAGGAACTAACTGAACAGTTTGCTTTCCTTCAAGGAAGACAATCTTATTGTCCTTTTCAATCACTAGTAGAATTGGCACCTTTTTTCAACCAGAAATTGCTCCAAGTCTCTACCAATATTGGTCGAATGATCCACAAATGGCTTCGTCACTATTTTACTAGTCTAACTTTCAACACATGGTAGAAAAGGTCGATTGTTCTACGCCAATATTGGTCAAAAGTGCCAATTGAAATTGGCCAGTTCTAAATGGTGGTTTTGACCAAAAGGCATTGAAATGTTTGGTCTGTCCGACCAGGATGCTAAACCCATGATGCAAAAATTTCAACACAAAATGGTCGATATGTAGAGCACATCTGACCAAAATGCATCGAAATGCTTAGCACATCTGACCAAGATGCCAAACCCACGATGAAATATTTCAACACAAAATGGTCAAAAGTTCAAACAAGAAGAAATGTTGCAAAAAAAAACCTGAAGATAAATATCCAAAGTAATTAGTCTAGATATTTATCTTCAAGTGTTACTTTGGATTAATATATTAGGACAACAAGCATAACTCTTAATAAAGAAAACCCATTGTATTGCTTAAAGAAAATGGTACATAAGGTGGCCCCAATGCCTCTCCTTCAAAGATAGATATTAGTTGTATAAACACATGATACCACTACCTATTGACAATAGTCTAGCCCCTATACCTTCCAGGAAAATTTTCTCATGCTCCTTCATGAGATCCTCAAACTTTTCCAAACTATAATCTTTGATTATGCCCGCTTTGTAAATGGACCAGGCCTTTTTCATTAGTTTCTTCTTCCCCTCCGCTTGCAAGAAAAAGAAATCCAACAAGTATCCAGACAAAATCTATAAATCTCCCAACGCCTCTGCTATCTCCGTGTAGTATTTGACCGTCGTCATTCTACGCACCATTTCGATGACTGAAATCGGATGCCCACAAATCTGTGCAATCGGTTGAAGCAGGTCCTCAATGAGTCTGCCGTCATGAACATTCCCACCCACCCAGTATTCAACACCCAAGATGACCGCTATGGTTTCTAACTCCTGATCATTGGCCTTTCCGAAGATCCTCTTTATCTTCTCTTCCGGCCCTTTCTCCAAATTTTCCATCTTGATGCATTGGTATGTGATACCAAAATGGTTTGTCATTGCTGTTCTGTAGAAAGAGAAAACCACACCGCTTATTTAAAGAGATGGGTTTGTCCATTACCTATCGGATCCCTGCATCTCAAAAAAAGGGAAAGTTGGGAAATATAGACAGTGAGATTTAGTCGGATAATAAAGAATAATCCTTAAGTCGAGAAAGGCTATGTGTCATGTTGTGAACTACTCGTGCCCTTGACACCAATCCTCTTCTCACTATCATGTCGGCCTATGCAGATCACCTTATCTAATTCCATCTCTTGGTATGGATTGCAAATCTGCTAAAATGATTACCTGCAGGTCAAGCTGCATCAGATCATCTTGACCAATCGCAAACTTTGACACCTCTTCCACCGATCGTCCTAACCGATTGCAAGATATCAGAACATTGATATTAATATCTCGTTGGAGGGAAATGATTTGCAAGGTATAAAGGCATATGGTTGACATGAGAATGAAAATAAAGATTAGTGAAAGAATGAGCATCATAATAGTCCAATGGTATGATTACTAGTTATAGCAGTCCATGCACCTGAATAAATCACATTTCTAAAGAGAAAAGGACAATGTCAAAGATAACATTGATTTAGAAGATCCTCTCACGCACAATAAATGATAGTCATCAAGTAGATAACAATGAAAGGACCCTATGTATCAATAATACATTGTTACATAAAAACAAATAGTGAATGATTGAAAGAACAAAGATGTGTGGAGATCAAGGATAGTGAGTTCATGAAAGATCAAAAAATAGTTCCAAATACATAGTGAAGATCTGTAACTAGATGAAGAACACCAGTTGTTGTTATAAGGGTCAAAGAGCCTTGGTTACC
>MU226746.1:623273-648510 GCA_018584345.1 Thuja plicata | reverse complement strand
ATCTAGACCTGGCTTTCCCCCTGTTTTGTCCCTCTTTCCACTTCTTTCCAGCCTGATTTCTGCATTTTGGACTGCAGACTTGAGATTCTGGACTTCAAGGTCTATGTCGACCATTTGGGTCTATGTTGACCTCAAACCTGACCTAGGTCAGGGTCGACCTTGACCTTGACCCAGGGTTCAAACTTCAGGGTCTTCCAGTTTCTGGATGTCGGTCTTTGAAAAAGTTGTTTCCCGCTTCTGGGTCGGCTGTTTCGGGTTTCGAAGCGACGATTCCTAAATTATATTTAATATAGGTCCTCTCCTAGGGGTAAAGGCTTTAATGAGAATTTAATTCTCCTATGTCAGCCTCCTTAGAAGATTGTGCCCTAATTCCATATAAAAGGGAGCTTTCTCCTCTCATTTTCTCTAAGTCTTCTAAGCATCATCAAGCAATTGAGGAGCATTATCAAGTGAAGTGCAAGCAAGCTAAGGAGAAAGATTTCAAGCAAGCATTCATCCATCCTCAAGCATTCAAGCATCCATTTTCATGAAGGAGATCCATTGGAGGCCATTGAAGGATTCAAGCTACATAGTGCCCTTTTGGTGATCTCTCCATCCACCTTCTTCCAAGCCTCTTCCATTTCAAGAACCCATTCAAGACTTGGTGTTGGAGATCTACAAGCAAGAGATTGAAGACATCCTACCTTTTCTACATTCCACATTTTGAAGCATACTTGTGGATTCAAGGATTCGAATCCGCCACAAGGACTTTTTTAAGCAAGGTGAATTTATGTATTTACTTTGTTTATTTCTGCAATTTCAATTATAGATATTTGAGGTTAATTCCAAAACTGGGGTTTGACCAAGGCAAACCCCTCCCCCCAACAAACAAACCTCTTTTTCTTGCAGGTACAGGTTCAGGACCGCGGATTTGAACCCAGATTTGGATACCCTTTTTGAAAAACTTTTGGGATCCGCGAACAAAGTCACTTTCGGATCTGTGCAGGTCAGGGTCGACATTATTGGGTTAGGGTTGACATTTGTGGGTCAAGGTCAACCTTTTTCATAAGATGGTGTCGAAACGGAAAATAATTTTTGGTTTTTATTCATCTCTGCGTTTCCTTTCTAGATCATACTTTAATTTTTCTAGAAACAACCTACAGACCTCAGAAAACAACGTTCTTTGATCTACACTATTTTAAGGTTGGTACTTCATCTCATCCATTTCAATTCCTAGAACTATCATATACAATCCTTTTTAAAATGGGAATTTAAGATCTTTCCTCTTTGCTCTCATGTTCGAATGGATGATTCATTTGTGCATTGATCCTTCTTTTGGGTTAATCAATTTGGATCTTTCATTTGTGCATTTGAGGTTAAAAAGAACATCTTATCTTCCCCACACATCACACAAACATCCACATTTTCAAATGTGACATATTTTCTTATGTTACACATAGTAACATCTATTTTATGTGTTACATAAACATAGACAAACATACATGAAAGGATATGAAGATCAAAATAAATCACAACAGTAGGCTCGATACAAATTTGTTATCCTGATTGTTATGCAATCATTGTCATTTTGTATTAGTGTATGTATTTGGAATTAAGCATCAATCAAATAGTTACTTAATTATCAGTAATGGTTTATACATTAATTGAATTACAAGTAGTGTCTCAGATTATAGAAAAAGGACATTACAAATTGGTATCAGAGCACACAATTTTGTCAGCCTATGTAAATGTAAACAATTGAGGAACTAGTATAACAAAGAGGTTAGAAAATGGGAGTAAAATGAAAGACTAAACAATAGTATGGATCAATTCATAGAAGGTCAAAAGAAGATTCAAGGGAAATTGGCTCGATTATTGGGATTATTAACCAATGGTGATCATAGAAAAGAGGAGGAAAAAAGAAGAAATGATGAAAGTTCAAGACATCATACCCTTAAGTTTAGACCAATGCTCCATACTTTTCTTTCGAAGAAAGAACGATAAGAGAGTAATGAACCCACTTTAGTCAATCTACAAGATTAATGGCAACAAAATTGGATAAAAGGACTACAACAAGATATAACTCTAGAAGACTACATAGAGATAAGAAAGAAACACTCTCCTAAAGAATGTAAATATCATCAAATTGGCCTAAGGAGACAAAGTGGACATACGCCATGCCTTGATAGCTCAACACAAACTTGGGTTCGAAAGGTGGGGGATAATGTCCTCTATGGTTCCAATTCTACAATTATCTCTTCACAAAAGATAGGAATGGAAGAAGATGTTAAAGAGGGCATGATCTCTCCAAATCATGATCATCAACCACAACAAAGAGTAGAAATTCAAAACATGATCCCTAAGGAGTTAAAAATACCAGAAGCGGAAATAGTTTTAGATATCTCTGAAAGGAGAGAAATGGTTGAATCTTCATACATATCCCTTATCATAGGAAAATCAAGTATATGGACCCACGAAAATTGTAAGTTCGATCCCACAACATCACAAGAACCATACACAGATGAAAGCATAACAAATATTGAAGCAAAGAATCATAATTCAGAATATATGAAGAATGACAAACAAAATTCTCTTTCACCTCCAAAAGAAGATTTATCATTCATGGTAGAGAATGAAGGAAGTAAAAATTATAATACAAATAAATCAGTCACCTCATACATATCCATTTTCATCAAATTGGAGTTGATAAACAAAGGGAGTTGACATTAAAAATATGGAAAGATATAATACCAAGGTTAGTAAGTAAAGATAGAGGAACATTTACAAGTCATGAAACCACATATCATCTCAAAGAAGTGAAGGCATCAAGAAGACAAGACATGGTAATTTAACATCTCAAGGAACCTAGTGATAACAGAAGAGAGGATGATAATATGAAATATTGTCCGCAAAAAAGTAGGAAAAGATCTTCTTGGGAAAGATGAACACGAGGCTTGGGATTTTGATACATCTTTAATCAATCAAGATGAAAACAAATTTTGGGATCCTGGCGCATCCTCAATCAAGGAAGCAAAGAGAACCATTTGTAACAAGAAAGCAAACTCTAACAATGGTGACACTAAACAATCTTCAATCAAACTACAAAAGATTGTTGTAATTTGGTTTGGGATTCCTTCTTTCAAACAAAGATCAGATGTTGAGAGTTTGAGTTTGATAAAGAAAAGGGGCAACCCTCCCATATGCATTCTACCCAAAGCAGTTATTGCTGCATAATGATGACATTAGTGGATGAGAAAATGATTAACGGATCATGGCACACTCTAGTGAAGATAATTAAGTCTCAAAGTACCATTCCAATATCCACCTCTATCCCAATGAATGATCATTCATATCAGTATTCTAAGACGATGTTACATAATTCTATCTACATCATCAAGATAGATATGACAAATTGGAAGATCTGTAATTCTTCTTTTGACAGCTGGAGGGAAAACACAAGTATTTTGATTTTATGGTTAAACAATGATCCTTTATAATCGATGGAGATTGAGCCCATAAGTTAGACATTAAACAACTTGGATATAAAAACCAGATTGTTGAAATCAAAACAAGAAGCGTCTATGTAATTCGAATAGAATCTCCGATCTATGTGATCCAAAAGTCTACATAGTGAGTGGATTACATGAACTCAATATGAAACAATGAGTATTCATTGAATCATTCTACATAGTTATTTGAGATCCAGGAATCATCATAATAGTTCAAGAAGCTTACATGGGCAAGCATTTTTGGAGGGGAGACTGTGATGTCCCAACATTCTAAAATTAGTATAAATTTTAATAAGTTTGACAGGGAGTAGAATACCTTGTCCTACGTACATAATCTACATTTTTTTGTAACAAAGTAATAAACTTGTGATGACTAATGGACCTTGGCAATCACCTTGCATCCATCCATCCATTTTATATCATGTCATCTGCATTCTTCCATATACATATGCACCACAATCATTACATCGTCATGACTGTATATAACAGTCACATAATACTATCATGCATACGCATCTAGACTAATGTATTTGCAATAATACATCCTCTATCATATAATCATTCCACTACATACATATTGCTTAGCATTGACCTTGCATATGATCACATCATATTAATATTGCATCATAATCACACGTACCATATTCTTCATGAATTGCATAATACTTGTGATTATCTCTAGATAACATAACTAAACATCATGGCATGATTAGTATGGTAATTGGTAACCACCGATTACCATAATAATAGTAGCATGATTGTTATGGTAACCTTTCATATTAGAAGACATCTCTTCATACACTCATCTTCATCTCATATTGCACAGATATTATGAGGATCACATTATTTGATGAAAGCATGATTTGGAGAATGTATTATATTTTATATCCTTTGAGGATCGCTCTATATAAGAGCATATTGCCTTTCGGCAACCACTCAGTGCAAGCATATAAAAATCAATCAGAGAAGACATCCCCATCAAAGCATATTAATATTGTCATATCATACACAACCTACCACAATATTCAAAGCATACATATAAGGTTATATTAGAGACGACCTGCATATTTGCATATTATTAATTGTACATCAAACAAAAGAGCAGTATCAGGTAATGAGATCCCTCTCAGTCGTGCATGTAATTACATGTATATAAAAAACAACATATATTTGTTATCCTGATTTTTATGCAATCATTGTTATTTTGTATCAGCGTATGCATTTGGAATTAAGCATCATTCAAATAGTTACTTAATTATCAACAATTGTTTATACATTCGTTGAATTACAAGTAGTGTCTCAGATTATAGAAAAGGGTTATTACACTACTCCATTTGCAAAACCTTCAATAAGTGTTGTATCTTATGTCATTCATTATAGAGCCCCTTTAGCTCATCAATTGATAAGTAGGAGGTATTTTCTACAACATATCAAGATATGTTTGGCTTGCTAATGTTGTTATCTTAATTTTTTTATGAATGAAGATATCAACAAGATACATTTCTACAAATTGTGTGGTTTCACACATCTCTATTTATATATAAAAAAAAATTCTTTATGATAGTCGTACTGATAATTGTATCTATAATTTTACTCACTTTATATTTCTACTTCATTCCTCAATCCTCAATTTTGACAGGAATAAGATTAGTTAGGCAATATATCATTTCAAGTTGTGAATTAATTCAATCCATACATGTACCAATACAAAAATACATCTTTTAAAACTCTAAAGATCTCCAAAATGCAAGTTAGAATGAAGGTGGCAATTAAATTGGATGCAAACTAAATGTGAAAAGTGTAGTTAAAATGGTATTGACCATTTAGGATTGGCTTTAATGTCATATCAAATAACACACTTTCAAGAATTTTATTTTTATAGATTAAGAGAGGAGGAGAGTTCATTAAATGCACTAGTTTGTAATCTAACTTTGGGTTTCCTTAATCATGTAAATTATTTTTAATAATATATCAAGATATATAATGGTCCTTAGACAACATGCATATAAACATACATTATGTACATTTATAGAGAATGTTAAATGGGAATCTATTGTCAACGTATTGCTATATGAAATAAAATATCCACTAAAATTATATTATTTAAGTATATACAAAAATATGCAAAGTTTGAATTGAACCAGAAACTGTTAAGGTGAATGTGAAGTGACGAGGTTCAAGATCTCTACTACAACTAGAACAATGTTACATATATATGAATCTAGTTTATTTGTTAGGTCTAATCCTATTTTAAAATGCTCCCAAAATGGGCATCATTACTTAATTTTTACACAGGTAGAGGGATTATATAATAAAAAGGAACATTTACAAATAATGTGTCATTGGGGTCTCAAATTTTGAAAAATTAGTAAGTGGGTTCCCTAAGATTTCTTTGCCTAATTTTTTGTGGGGTTTCCTTTTGCTTGTCAATCCTTTGCCCTTTGTTCAAAACGTTTAGCAAACTCCAAGTAGCTACACCTTTTAGTTTTCACATTTAGTTCTTGATGTTTCAAAATCCTCGTTAGAAGTTGAAAAGGTTTTCACGATCTTGTCGAGGTCCAACAAAGGTATTTTTTCGTCTTTATTTTTCTAAAATTTTTAGTGTAAAACTCATCAATTTTCTTGAGAGTTTTTGTACCCTTTGTCAAGGGCTAACCAGGTTGTCATAACGTCATTAGGGCCCAACACGAGTTTCACAACTTTTTCACTTTTTAAAAGGAGTGATAAGCCTTCGTCTGTCAATCTTCTAATTGGTTTCTAAACCTATGTTCGCTTCCATCAAGGTTCTTAAAACCTTGTTAGAGTTTGACATCCATTTTTATTCCATTTTTCTTCAAGTGAAAATGTAAGCATTTAAAATGTTTGATGCCCAACAAGTTTGTAATTAAGTCATCAATTTTGAAGGAAACATATTTTCAAAGGGATTGTTAGAGTTTTTCGCCTTAATATTTTGAATAAATGATGGAGGTTTTAGAACTTGTATTAGCTCCTAACTAGGTTCTCCTAACCATGTTGTAGCTTGACAAGGTTTTGAAAAGTAAATCTGAGGCCCAAGGCTCAAGGCTAATGATATGAGAGAAATGTCCATTAAAGGACTTGTAGCATTCATTAGGGTTTGAATTTAACCTTTATTGTTGGTATGTGCTCAAGGGAGCATAGATTGCAAGTGAGAGCATGAAATTGATAGAGGCTCCTATATTAAAGGGCATTTTAAAATAGTTTTTTGGCACCAAGTGAAATGATATTATACATTACTTGCAACTTCCTTACCATGAATGTTGCAACTCTCCCACCTACCCTCATCACTGTGGACGGTCAACCATCCATTGAAAATAAATTTTTTACCTACCCATGAAAAGGTATTGCAAGTGATAATTTCAATATGGAGCACCAATTTGAGTAAGAGTTGTTACTAGGTAGAGATCTAGCTTGGCTACAGTCTCAAGAATTAGGGTTTTGCCCCAGGTAATATTTTGATGTTTTTGACTCTTTCAAAGGGGGTTGGTCGATAATTATTATCAATGTAGAAGAAATTTCAATGATTTCAAGGGCTTCAATCATTGAAGGTTAATTATATGATTACAATGAAAGTTGTTATAGTATTATTGTAGGTACCATGACAGAGCATGGTGTTTATGTAATGCCTCTAAAATCTTTGGTTTTTGTTCAAGGTTATTCAATATGGTAGAGCTTCCTCGCAATAAATTTGATGTTGTGAATGCAATTTTTTTGTTGATAATAAGATAGCATTTTAAAACATTTACATTCATATTGTAATGATCATTCATTATTTACATGGACTTCTGCTATTGGATTGTGGATAACTATGTTTGTTTAGTCTATAATGCTCTCAATTAGATGCATCTTTTTACTTTGATAAACTATTTACTATTTTGCCTTTCATTGCATTTCCTTATATTAACTGACTTTGTTGCCCATAAATAGGCACTAGTTTGGATTAATCAAATTCAATCACTTTAAATTAAAAAAAAAATGAACAAATCTAAAATCATTCCTTTCTTGCTTATTTAGTCCATGCAATTCATGTTTTCACCATTTTAAGTCAAATAATATTTATAAATTCCTATGAACCATGCATCTCGCTTTAACTTTGCACTCATTACAAAGGTGTTGAATCAACTATATAGAGACGTAAGGTAGTTAATTTGTCTCAACCTAGTGACTACTCTTGGTGTTGAATCAACAATTGGGTTTAGCTACCAATTCTTTGGTCATTTCGTATTTATTTAACCTTTCCAACACCCTCTCAAGTTTAAGTAGAGCTCAAAGCATAAGAGAAATATGTCATTCTTGTAAAGTTGGCCTTGAACCCTCCATGGTTTTGTTGATGAACTGTTTTCACTTCCTACATGATAGCATTGGCCCTGTGGATAAAGTTTTTGTTCTAAAAAGTGAAGCAATGGTTTTGAGACCTAACATTTCCTTTAAATTTAGACATGTTAAAATTGCGAGTTCAAGAAGTGTCAAGGAGATACTAAAGATTTAAAGACCTCTAAGAATTTATAAAATTATTTTAAAACTTGCAAAAGAGTTTGAGGAATTAAGAACAAAGGAATATCATAATAATACAATATTTTATATCATGTCTTATAATTTAGTTATTCACAAGTTTGGAATATTATGCTAAAATATCCCCTTTTAGATATCAATAAATAACATTATTTCAATAGATATTATCTTTCCTACAATAATAAATTGAAAGCACATTCCCTATAAATAACACCCATCAATTACTTTTCCTCAATTATTGCTCCTGTATGATTGAATCCACAAGATATTTGCAATACATAAACATCTTGACCAAAATTAATTCTTGTTGGTTCGAGATAATCAAACTCATTACCAAGACCCTACAAGAGAAAAACACAAGTAAAAGTAATTACCAAGATAATACATACAAAAAACATTATAAAATAATTAGTACATTTCAACAATAACTAAGTGCTACTTTACAAAATTATATTTAAAAATATGGATGTGATTGTGACAAGATTAAAGGTGTCAAACTTTTCCTCAATTAATTCATTGAGATGATGTCAAAGATTAAGCCCAATAAGTTGTTCTTTGCATTTAGAGATTTGTGAAAAATAAAAATGATTTTTGATTGTGTGTGCTCTTTGATTTACTTGAGGCGTGGAAATTATCCATACAATATAGTAATGTGGATTGTCCCATTGGTTAATATACAATAGAAATAGTGTAGAATGAATAGAAAACATAGAGTTTAAATCCTCAAAGACCCAATTTCACAATTTAAAAAAAACGATCCCCAAAAACCATGATATGATTAGTTGTGACTTTCAATGTTTAACAAGTTTTAAGGGTTTATTTAGCAAAAAACATTTTCCTAACTGCATTTACTATCCACCAACCTATTGCAAAACCCTCACTAAATGAAACCTATATTTAATCAAAAAAATTCATTGATTTTTAAAACAAAATTGAGTGCTAACTGCCTGAACATTGTTCACCATTAAAGATTTGCTAAATTTGAACAAGTTGTTAAGGCAAATCATAGCTAGGCAACCTTGAATCGACATATATTTCTAATAAATGTTAAAGACATTTAAATGGACGTTTTTTTGGTATACACACACATCCAAGACAGAATTTAGTGTTAAATAGTAGACAATGTTATAAATACTAAGGCTTCTATTTGATTTTTTTAAAACATGTCTAAATCTTATAAGAGTACTTGCCAAAAGTAAATATAGAAAGCCACAATAAATTAATATGAAACTATATAGGCTTGATTCACCCTAAGGGAGCATATATATATCCAAAGACAAAATTTAGTGTGAAATGGTAGACAATGACATAAATACTAAGGCTTCTATTTGATTTTTTTAAAACATATCTAAATCTTATAAGAGTACTTGCGAAAAGTAAATATAGAAAGCCACACTAAATTGATATGAAACTCTATAGGCTTGATTCACCCTAAGGGAGCTTGTTTTCTTGGAATTCTCATGATCTTGACTATTCAAAAGAATTTTAACATTTCAACCGTCAGCAATAAAACCAAGATGGTTGTTTAGATTATCTTGATTAGGTTGGAACATATTTTCTTTTCATATGCTAGCAAAGTGTAATAATTTCGAGAATCAATTTGACACTAACTAGCAAGCTTTAATGACAAACTAGTAGGGTAGTGACAACGGTATAATCAAGTGGGAAGCATAACTATGTATATAAAAACATATAGATATTTTTGAAACCAGAAGTACGATGGTCTTATTAGTAAGAAAAAAAATCAACTTGTAGTGCTGAAAAAATGAATTGTAGCAATATTTTATATCAAAATGAAGGACTTTTTGGTTATATTTGAATGCCTTGAATAGTTTGTTAGTTTAATGCTTTGTTAATTGGTGAAACCATTGCTTAAATGCATTCCATGTACTCATTAGGGAATTACATTCTATTTAGACTCATCATTTACATGGAGGTTCATAAGGCTTTGCTAGGAGTAAAATAATAGTACATGAATGCTTTAGAAAAATATAGCTTAGCATTCCATGCATGTTAAACAGGTATTAAATAAACTAATACATACTTTGATAGAAAATGTCCTATTTTTATGGGCTTAGCTTAATCCCTCTTGAAGAAAGCCTCTTATATTTTCTCTTTGATGATCAAGATAGAATTTAGCAACAACTCTCCCATTAAAAAAGACTATTCATTGTGCTTTGATATTTCATCATAACGTATACCTATAATCTCTCAAATTAACTCAAATTCCATCAAGGTTTTTAACTCCATCCACTTATACGTAAAATCAAGGAAAATTTACTTGAATTAATAATAGCTGAAATTGTGGCTCAAATAGTTGTTCCCTTCTTTTGTACTAGTAGGTCTATATTATCTAGTGAAAAAATATTTAACATTCCCTTTACTATTTAAAAAATCTACTAGAATAATTATCAATGAAAACATTTCAATATCATTTATTGTCTTTTGAAATGTACAATTCTATTTCAAAAGCATTTTCTATTACTCTATCTTGAGCTATTTGATTTAAAACCTATCAACTTGAACTTTGCAATTGCTTCCTTTGCCATATAAATTCCCTTTCACACCCTTAATATAATTCTCTTTCACATTTTTCTACATATTGCAAGTACTATTAAATCACAAATATCAATCAATTGATTACTATTTTGTAATTTATGACATCTTCTTAACCAAGGAAAGTTGTCTTTTTATTGACTTTCTTAAGCCTGAGTAATTAGAGATTTGGAGGCAAAATTGGATGGTCGTGAGGTTGAATGACTTCGGAGAGGATTTGAACTAGGAGCTTCATCAAGACCTTCAACCCTCTAGAATAGCTCTATTTGTAGTAGTAAGTCATTGACTATGTTTGATTATTTGTACATAGTTTGTAGGTTGACTTTGTACAAACTATATTGTAATTTACTTTTGGTTAATTGTAACCATCTAGTTATTATTTATGTATTGAAGTATGCTTTGAGCAATGCAATGTTATTAGCAATATGAACACAAACAACACAATCCTATTTTCTATCATACATGGGTTAAGCTTTATTTTAGCATTTTATGTTGCCATAATATAAAATATAATATTGAAAACAATGAATTGTCTTATTTTGAAAAGAACTTGTGGCAATAGCTTTAGAACAAATTATTTCATTAGCTTGTCAAAATCTTGGAGGCAAAGTTATGGTCATGAGGTTGAATGACTTAGGAGAGGATTTGAACTAGGAGCTTCATCAGGACCTTCAACCTTCTAGAATAGCTCTATTTGTAGTAGTAAGAGTCATTGGCTATATTTGATTATTTGTACTTAGTTTATAGGTTTACTTTGTACAAACTATATTGTAATTGAATTTTGGTCAATTGTAACCATCTAGTTATTATTTATGCACTATGAAGTATGCTTTGATCAATGCAATGTTATAAGCAATATGAATATAAACAACAAAGTTATATTTTCTATAATACATGGGTTAAGCTTTGTTTTAACATTTTATGTCGCCATGATAGAAAATATAATATTGAAAACAATAAATTGTGTCTTATTCTGAAAAGAACTTGTGGCAATAGCTTTAGAACAAAAACATTGTAATAGCTTGTCAAAACCCTCCACAAAAATTAAGTGGCATTTAAAAAAATTATATTGAAAATATGAGTGATTGTAAGAAGATTAAAGGTGTCAGAAAAATTTCTTAATTAATTCATAGAGACAATGCCAAAGATTATGCCTATCATGTTGTTCTCTACATTTAGAGATTTGTGAAAACTAAAAGTGATTGCCAGTTGTGGGCATTCTTTGATTTTTTGAGCGCTGGAATTTATCTATATAGCATACTAATGTTGTCCCATTTGGTGAATATAAAATGGATTCAATTAGGTATAAATTTGAGCGCATAAGAATCTTAGTGCATTTTGGTTCTATCATGGTCTTGAAATATTCTCCCCTCTTACTTAGCATTGTAGGAGGTCATGTTGAAACATATTCATACAAGTTAAGTGCACCTCAAATGTTATATAATAGGAGTTGTTTCTATATTCATAGAATTCAAATCATGAATTGGTTTATGATGTTGGTTACACCATTCCTTGTCCTTTACATGTAACTCCAATATCTTGGAGAAATTGACATTATAAGAAAATAAAGAAACATGATCCAAGATGATATTAAATCTAAAGATGCAAGTCCCAAATGTTGATCAAAGTTGTGCGGATGTTAAGCATACTCAACTTGTGGTAAAGAGTCAATACTTTGTTGTGCTTTCTTGAACATGGATCTAATGTTAAGAGGCATTTCCTTCCTCTTTTTAATATATAGGACCTTTACAAATTTGTTCCATCTAGTGGTAGGAGAAGATGCAAATAGTTTGTTTATGATTGTTTAATGCTTGTAGCTATCAATTTTGAAATTGGTTGTCTTTTGTTTCATTTTGAGTTCCAAAAAAGTTAATCACATATTTAAAATTCTTTTAGAAAAGAATCTTATTTTTTTCAGCTGTTATTTTATCACAAATCCCAAGAAATTCCTAAAAGAAATAAATTAATTACTACAAACTAAATGTATTACATATAGAAACACATACTACATAAGAAGAATATAGGAAACAAAAGCAAACCAAAATTTGAGATTCAAATAGAAAGAAGAATTACAAACCATACTATTTGTCCGTCACTATATTATTAACCTTTGTTGAAATGAGTGATTAGGTGAAGCTCCACCCTACTAAGGATAGGAACAAATATAGTAGGATTATTATCATCTACCATGTACTTGTGGGGAAAATTATGGTGAAGCACTAAGCCAGCCTTGATTGATTAGAATATTGGTCTTGGAAGTATCATAAACTGTTTGGATTTAAATGTATTAAGCAAGAATAAGAAAACATCTTTTAGTTGGGCCTTAGCAAACCATTTCCCATGTGAAAAGTGGCCTATTTTGAAAAAAAAATTAAAAATATAGGGGCACAAATTGGTGGGAAAAGTTATATGTTTTATAGCACCACACTGTGCTAACATATTAAATTTACATTACGCAGAAAAAAGAGTTTCTATTTTCTGCTAAGTTTCTAAAGCCTATTATGATGGATCCATGCTGTGCATCTTTTTCCAGACGCCATTTTACTAAACAGTCTGTGTGACTCATGTACGCCTACATATTTGCACGTATGGTTCTAGAATACTTGCTATTACAACATTAGATAAGATTCCTCTATCTCTTGCTTTCGAGATACGTCTCTAGCCCATTCGAATAGCTTCCATTTAATCAAAACTAGCTTCCATTTATAGTTCCATTTAATTATATATTACATGGAGCCCTATGAAATATCATCAAAACTGTGATGTCCCCATTTCTAGAATAGAATTTAATAATAAATAATAAAAATAAATCAATAGAACAAATAAATAATAATAAATTATATTATAATTTATTATTACTATAATATTGATATAATATTATATACCAATAAATAATTAATAATAAAATATAATTATAATATAGATAAAGAATAATATTAAAAATATATATATTAATAAATAATCAATAATATTAAAATATATAAAAATAATAAATAATAATATTAAATATAGGTTTCATCTATATATGTACATATCTAGGTTCCTACTATTAATCAAAGTAATATTGTTACCGTGAATAGTTGGCGATGGAGTTGAGCAGCATGGATTAATAGCAATGATGAGTGGAAAGCATGAGCGACCACTTGAAACTCATTGGTATCCTTTGCATGATTAATCTTCACCTACTATGGGTAGACGACAGCCTTTGTTTAGTCACTAAGCTAGCAAAGGATTTGTATGTTAAGAGAAGGCTAGCAATAATAATGTCCATTATGCTGCCAACGATCATTACTGTGGGGAGAGAAGGGATAAACATCGCAGTCCCCTTACAGATTAATTAGTGATTATTATGGAAGCAAATTGTCGTACCAATTGTTGAGAGTAAAGTGCAGATGAAAAACGATTTAAAAAACCAGAATAGAAGATCAAATAAAATAATACACAGACACAGAGATTATAGTGGTTCATCCAGCTATTCTGGATTATGTCCACTCTACAAGCAGGGCATATCTCTTTTTATTAAAATGAAGTCTGTTACAAATTGTCCAGCAGCTCTCAGCTCTTTTGTAATTTCATATTGCATGGTCAAGCATAATCATAGCATCTGCGGAAGTCAGGGAATTTGATGGTTACTTGACGGTTACAACAGCAGGTGAAGATTGGGCTTCACAGACTGCTTAGCCGTTACATGGTAGAGGCGTTACAATCTCCCACTTGAAGTCCAATCAAGGCTACAAGGCGAGCTGCTCAGAGATATCCCCCACTTGGTGCTTATGGCTATGTCGTCACGATGCCGAGAAAAGTTCTATAGAATTCGAACTTCTCTCGAGGTACAACCTTGGTGAACGCATCAGCCGGATTTACCTTTGTATCAATCTTCTCTAATTGTAATTTTCCCTCTTCAAGAGCATGACGGATAAAGTGAAATCTGGTTTCTATGTGCTTCGTGCGACTGTGGAATGCGGAATTTTTGGCCAAGTGAATGGCACTATTGCTGCTAGAAAATAGAGTAAAGTTGGATTGTTTAAATCCCAAATCTCCAAACAATCGCTGTAACCATATCAGCTCTTTAGCTCCCTCAGTAAGAGCAATGTATTCAGCCTCGGTAGAGGAAAGAGCAACCACTTGTTGCTTCCGAGAAGTCCAACTAATTGCTGCCCCGACAAAAGTGAACACATAGCCTGTTGTTGACCTCCTGTTATCTAAATCTCCAGCCATATCAGAATCAACATATCCGCAAATATAAGGGGTCTTACTGTTAAAACATAAAACATGAGAGGAAGTGCCTCTCAAATACCGAAGAGTCCATTGAACTTCTTGCCAATGAGTTTTACCTGGATTACTCATAAAACCACTCACAACTCCCACTGCATGAGCAATATCTGGACGTGTGCTAACCATGGCGTACATTAAACTCCTAACTGCTAAAGAATAAGGAATACCAGCCATCTCTTGTTTTTCTTCTTGAGTGGAAGGACACATTTTGGAAGACAATCGAAAATGATCAGCCAATGGAGTGGCTACCGATTTTGCATTTGACATATTGAATTTTTCTAAAACTTTAAGAATGTAATTTTCTTGAGATAATTTAATTACTCTTTTCTGTCTATCTCGGATTAATATCCATCCCAAGAATCCTCTTTGTTGCCCCTAAATCTTTCATGGCAAAACGAAGAGCCAAATGTGTCTTTAGCTCATGAATGATTCTCATACTATTTCCAGCAGTTAACATATCATCAACATACAATAGTAGAATCACAAACTCACCAGTAGGAAGCTGTTTGAAATAAACGCATGGGTCTGATTTGCAGCGAGTAAAACCTTGCTGAGTCATAAAGTTATCAAACTTCAGATACCATTGACGCGGAGCTTGCTTCAGCCCATATAGACTCCTCTTTAATCTGCAATATAAATGCTCCTGCCCTTGTTTTACAAAGCCTTCTGGTTGTTCCATGTATAACTCTTCAACAATGTCTCCATGTAAAAACGTTGTTTTGACATCTAGTTGCTCAAGCTCAAGGTCCTATGCTGCTGCCATGCCAAGTACCAAACGAATAGTCTGCATTTTAACCACTGGAGAAAAAATCTCATTGAAGTCCACACCTTTTTGTTGAGCAAATCCCTTTACTACCAATCTGGCCCTGTATCTTTTGTGACCTCCGTCTTTCTCTTTTATGCGATAGACCCATTTATTTTTCAAAGCTTTATGGTTTGGCGGAAGAGGAACCAAATCCCAAGTCTGATTCGTCTGTAAAGAATCTAGTTCATCTTTCATGGCATCCATCCAGAACACTGAATTAACATCAGTACATGCTTGTGTAAATGTTTGTGGCTCTGCCTGATCTGAACACAAAGAAAATAACAATTCATAATCATCAAATTTCCTCGGACGCTTTCTTTCTCTAGTGGACCTCCTCAACTGGATATTTTGATGAGTGGCTGAACGATGGGCAAACTCAGAATCCTCTATATGTTCAACCTCTGTATTTTGACAAATGCGTTGGTCTGGTACTATGTAATTTGCTCCTTGCTAGTCTCGGGCTGCAGAGGTGGCATTGCTGAGGAGAGGAGTATCCTCACGCAAGGTAGGAAAGAGTGTAGGCAACACCATATGCTGCGTATTCATAGGCTGGCCCACGCTTTGGAGTGTGGTGTCTCTGTGAGTCACTGCAGGCTAGAAGGAAGTCTCTGCAGGCTGCGGCAGGGGAGTTAGCATGTGCGGAGGCTGGGAAAACAGAGCTTCCTGCTGCCCTTCACCTAAACGCGGTTCGTCCTCCACGCGCAGGAGGTGAGTAAGCAGAGGAGTAGTGGCACGGGGAGGCATGGGAAACAGAGTGATTGACGACAGCTCTTGGAGAGACGTGTGAGGCAGAGCCTCCTGCTCTGCTCTTTCACCGTGATGGTAAGGGGCAGTATGCGTAGATGCGGGGTTGTTATGAAACAGTGGTTGTGAGCTAACCACAGGTGGTGTGGGAGACATAAGAGGTTGCTGTGGTATTGTGCAAGGGAGAGTATTTGAGGAAGAAGTGATGTGTGCAATGCTGGAGGGGACAAATGTAGATGGGTGGAATGTGACCTGGGGTGTGTTCTGCATACGATCTCCATTATCAGATAGATCAAATTTAATAAATTCAGCAGAAGGAGAGTTCTGAATTTGCAAACCTAAGAATGATTTCTCATTAAATACAACATCCCGACTGCGAATCACTTTGTGTGTGACCGGATCCCACAACCGAAAGCCATACTGATCTTCACCGTACCCCAAAAATATGCATCTCTTGGATTTAAAATCCAATTTCGTTCTCTGCTCCTTATTAATGTGAGCATATGCATCGCATCCAAAAACACGCAAATGAGAAAAATAAATTCTCTTACCAGCCCACCTTTCTTCCGGAATATCAAAATTCAGACGTGACGAAGGAGCCCAATTTATTAAATAAACTGCTGTATTACATGCTTCTGCCCAAAATTCCTTCCCCAACCCGGCATTTGAGAGCATACACCGAGCTCTCTCCAAAATAGTCCTATTCATCCTCTTAGCTGCACCATTTTCCTGAGGTGTGTACGGGACTGTCTTAACCCGCCGAATGTCGTGATCTGCACAAAAGTTGTTGAACTCTAAAGAGCAAAACTCACCACCATTATCTGTTAGTAAACATTTAATCTCCTTTCCAATTTGATTTTCAATCTTTGCCTTGAAAAATTGGAATTTTGTAAATACCTCTGATTTCTTATTCAGCATATAAATCCAAACTTTTCGAGTGCAATCATCAAGAAAAGAAACGTAATAATTGGCACCACCGATAGAAGTTACCTCCGTGGGACCGAAAACATCGGAATGAATGAGCTCTAAGGGAGATGATTTCTTCTCATGACCAGTCCTCACGAAGCTGGTTCTATTTTGTTTGCCGTAAAGGCAATGCTCGCATAACTCCAAATTGATAGATTTTAGGCCCGGAAGTTGGTCTCTTCGAAGCATAACCTCGAGACCCTTCTTGGTCATGTGACCGAGCCTCTTATGCCAAAGTTCAGCATTGCTGTCCGCAACTGCCATGGCTGCTCTCACTTCTCCGTTACACTCTAAAGTGTATAAACTTCCAGTTTTCTGCCCTTTTGCTAAAATTAATTGACCTTTGGACACTTTCCAAGAAGCGAGATCAAAATTGACATTACACCCTTGTGTATACAACTGACTGACTGAAATCAGATTACGTTTGAGTGTAGGAACATGCCTAACATCATTTAAAACCCATGTACTTCCATTTTTCAGCGACAATAAAACATCCCCTTTGCCTACAATATCACACTCTTTGTTATCCCCAAGAAAAACTTTGCCAAACATACCTTCGTTGTAATTTGTGAAAGCACTCCGACATGGAGTAGCATGAAAGGATGCTCCGGAATTGAGAACCCACGAGCTTGGATCCGTGTCACCGGCTGCAAGTACCAAGGCTTCATCAGTTGCAGCGTGAGCACCGCCATTAATAACATTATCTTGAGCCTTCTTGTATTTCCAACATTGCTTCTTTGTGTGCCTGGGTTTTCCACAATAACAGCAGGTGCCGTTTCTTCCTCTCGATTTCGAGTGATGATTCGATCTTCCTCTTCCATTATTGTTATTGTAGTTTCTTCCTCTTTCGCGACTTCTACCTCTATTGCTTGTGCTCACAATTGTAAGAGCATCACTGGAAGAGGGTTCTTGGTGCTTCCTTTGCATGTCTTCACTGAGTAGTGTGGCTGCAACTTCATCAAATTTCAACTTGGTCTTGGCTGCTACTGAAGTGCTCACAGCTATTACTACACCTTCCCCGCTGTTCGGAAGTGAGCATGACAGTAAGATTGCCTTTATCTCATCATCTAATGGGATACCAACCGAAATCAGCTGACTAACTAATGTGTTGAACTCGTTGAGATGATTTGATATCACTCCTTTTATTTTCAGATTATATAGTTTCTTCATTAGACAAACCTTGTTTGAGGCTGAAGGTATTTCGTATAGTGAAAATAACTTTTCAACCAGCTCTCTTGTTGTCTTCTCCGCTGAGACATTAAACAGAACATTGGGTGAGAGAGCTAGAAAGATTGTTGCCCGTGCTTTCAAATCCATTTTCTCCCATTCTTCCGGTGTTAGAGATCCTTGACCTTTTGCTTTACCAAGCAATGTTGGATGCAAATCTCGCTTGATAAGCATGGACTCTATCTGCACTTTCCATAGCCCGAAGTTTTGCCCAGAAAACTTTTCAATTTTCCATTTATCCGCCTCATCCATGGCGTCTGCAAATCTTCACCGATTTCCTGAAAAAAATCAAATGAGCTTAACCAGCTCTGATACCAATTGTTGAGAGTAAAGTGCAGATGAAAAAAGATTTAAAAAACCAGAATAGAAGATCAAATAAAACAATACACAGACATAGAGATTATAGTGGTTCATCCAGCTATTCTGGATTACGTCCACTCTACAAGCAAGGCATATCTCTTTTTATTAAAATGAAGTCTGTTACAAATTGTCCAGCAGCTCTCAGCTCTTTTGTAATTTCATATTGCATGGTCAAGCATAATCATAGCATCTGCGGAAGTCAGGGAATTTGACGGTTACAACAGCAGGTGAAGATTGGGCTTCACAGACTGCTTAGCCGTTACATGGCAGAGGCGTTACACCAATGGTATTTGTTTATTAGCATTTGACATTGACGAATAGTTTACAATTATAGATAAGCACAAAGGAATCCTCCGCCTTACTATGAAGAATAATCAAATTATGGTTCTGCTGATAAACAGTAGTTTAAATCAGAAACTAATTAATAATCGACTAATGAGTAAAAGAGGTGAGTTGACATTGACGTGCGACCTCTCGATCACCACCTCTTCTAGACTTATTTAAGGGGCATACACAATTTCTTCAAAGGGGCATCGAATTGAACAATATCTGATACTAATAAGATGCTCAATGTATTTGACTCAAAATGCAATGAATGCATAATGATAATGTCTAAAACTGGCAATTGTAATATCTGATATACAATTGT
Source organism: Thuja plicata (assembly GCA_018584345.1). Taxonomy (NCBI): domain Eukaryota; kingdom Viridiplantae; phylum Streptophyta; class Pinopsida; order Cupressales; family Cupressaceae; genus Thuja; species Thuja plicata. Next base: position 628,910 of record MU226746.1, on the reverse strand, counting down.
GGCTCATACAATGGCAAATATCTCCTAAGAATTGTGTAACAATCGTTTTATATAAATATGAATACTGTTGTGTCTGATGAGGCACTGAATGTATGCAATGTCTGATGTAAACTTACAACAGCGATCTGATATGCAACTGCGTACCTGCAACAATAATGCTGTCTGTATCTAATGTAACAATAATTATATTCACTGAAGATGTTGCTCACTAAATATGGCTATAGTGCCGACTGTGTCTGATATAACAATAAATCTATGCATTGGAGATGCCGTCTTTGAATAAATCTTTATATTCTTGCACCAAGGATGCCGCGAGGCAATGTGCTCTAAACAAAGCAATCCGTAAAGGATAAGAAATAATATATAAAATTATCTGATCATGCCTTTGGAGGGAATACAGACTCCATCTTATTTCTTTGCAATTATCGACTGGTTACACCTGTTGATGCTGGAAGAGACGCGTCTCTCCACATCTTACCTCTTCAATCATTAATCGGCTTGTTATGCCAGGTATGCTTTAGTCGATTATGTTAATCAGCTAATTAGTCGATTATGTTAATCGACTTAATTAGTCGATTATGATATACCAATTATCGATTTGACTTAGTCGATTCAAACATAAGCTTAAATCTGATTTATTCTTTTATAGCCAATCGGCTAATATATAAAGGTAATGATGAATGTTTGATATGTAATATATGTGAAATGTGGAATACATATGAAATGTGAGATTGATGAATGATGGAATGGAATTGTAAGTTAGTGGGGGATATGCAATGTATATGAAATATGGAAATCATTACCAAGCAGTGGTAATGCTGGTTATTTAATGCAACGTGGAATACAATGGTGGTGTCTGGAGATGTATGGCTGTCGTGGAACATGTGAAATGCAATGAATATGAATGCAATTTTATAACTTCTTTATGCAATCACGTATACTGGTTACATTATGATGAGTGGGCCTTGCCGACCATCATGTCTCACCGGTCCTTCATAAAGTCAGCATGGTTGTGGTACTGTTTAGTGTGATCAAAGGATTTGTCCTGATGATGGACTAAGTCCCTCAATCATCATATAATCAAGAACCCTGCTAAGGTTCTCTTATTACTAAACATATTATACAATTTAAGTGACAAGGTCTGCCACCCCTTGTCGTAAAATTTACTTTGTTCATGAAGAATACAAGCAGCTTGAAAATAGGGATATCACAGTCTCCCCTCCTTCAAAATGTTAGCCCACAAGCATTTGATTATTTTCCTCCTGCTGAATACTTTTGCAATTGAGGCCATATCTAACTCCTCCATTTTTCTTCATGAAAATTTCAACTACTGGTTGATGTGGCCCATTTTTCCTTTGGGGGTGATTGTGGTTCTGCTTTAGCATGCCTTCCTTAAGCTGGGAGAGAACATAAGATGCTGCTTTAGTTATGAGTCTAACAAAGGATGAAATTGGTCTGGTTTTCCTTCCCTCTATAGATTGACAGTGCAAGATGTACTTTTGCCCCTGTAGCTTGAATTTGAAGGTTTTTGCTGCTTGAAGTTTTGTTTGAAGCTGCCATTTTGTTTCATCCATTGAACCCTGAGAATCATGTCAATATTCCCAATTTTCATGATAGGGAAGTGATCTATATAAGTGTAATTCCCCATAGTGACTACAAATTTAAGGGTTATTGTGTTGCATTTCATGATTGACCCATTAGCTAGTGTGAATTGAATATCTTTTTGCTTATAACTTGGTATTCTAAGGGCTGTAACCAAGTTAGTGTTGATAAAGTTATGTGTTGAACCACTATCCAATAGGATATTTATGTCTTTTCCTTCAAGACTACCCTTGACTTGAAAGGTGTTTTGGGCCAATCTATGCAATGCGGCTAGGAAACCTTCTTGCTTGTGTTCTGAACGTGGTTTTCCTTCTTGATCGGAATCACTATTAGTACTTTCTATGTCCTTGTCCTCATCACTAGAAAGCCTCACCTCAATATAATGAATTTGTCCCTTTCCTTTGCATCGGTGTCCGGGTACCCATGGTTCTTTACAAGTAAAATGTAACTTTTGTCTTCTAATTCTTGTCTTGTTTCCATATCGAGTTTAAATTTATGAGGCATGTCCTTATCAGGGGGGTATTATTGGAGTCTTTGAAATTTGTTGTTTCTTTGGGTGTGAACTTGTTTTTGGTAGTCCTTAGATCCATATCTTTTTCCTTTTTGTGGCTTCTTGTAGGGAGTTGGAGGATCTTGTAAACCATCCATGAAAAGGATAACCAAGCTTCTTTCGGATATATCAGTGACAAGGACGGAAACCCTTTGAAATTCCATGATGTATTCCTTGATTGATCTATTTTGCTTTACTTGGGTAAGTTCTTTGAAATGCAGCCCTGGGTCTTTATTTCTCTGTAAACTCCATATAGGACTTGATCATTGAAATCCCCATAGTGACTAACCAGTGATACCACCATTCATAGGCTATCTTGTCATTGGATTTAACTAGAAGTAGGTATCTAATTTATGCACCCATGCTCTTGCTGATGTTTTGGTGGATCCATTGAAGTACAGAATGCTAAGTTTTCCAATCTTCTTTAATTCTGAGTATCCTTCTCAATTTCCCTTTCGTAGCAAATATTTCATTTGTAATTCTAAATATTCCCTTAACGACATTTTGGTTTGTAAATCACCATCTATCCAATCTTGTTTAAATTGGTCTTGTAATTGTGTGAATGACGGTTAAACCCTTTCTAGAAGTTCGCCTTGAGAGAATGTGGGCATACCAGGTATTGAATTGGGAAGTGTAAATTTGCTTTTTGGGCTTTCATTTTGTGAATATCTGTCCTAACCATTGTTTTCATAGTCTTTGCTTTGGACTGTTTGTGTCAAAACATCTATTAATTGAGCCAGGTGGTTTTGGGTTTCCTTTTGCTCAGCCAAAAAGTGATCCATCGTCTTGCTAATTTCTCCTCCTTCACCCATTGTCTTGTTTCTAGAGTTTTGACCTGTTTTCCTCCTGCTACATGTTTTGAGTTCCTTGTCACTCATTCAGTTTATAGGACAACAAGATCGATGGCTCTGATACCACTTGTAATGTCCCCGTTTTCCAGCATTCCAGAATGCTAGGACTATTATTCCAATATTTCTACTTACTATAAAAAGTGGATATGATTTTAAGCAAGTAATGGAATATAAATTATAAATTCTGACCTATTCAATTGGACAATATCTGGTACTATTAAGGTGCTCAATGTATTTGACTCAAAATGCAATGAATGTATAACGATAATGTCTAATACTGGCAATTGCAATATCTAATATACAATTGTGGCGCATACAATTGCAAAAATCTCCTAACAATTGTGTAACAATCATTTTATATAAATCTTAATACTGTTGTGTCTGATAATGCACTGAATGTATGCAAAGTCTGATGTAAACTTACAACAACGATCTGGTTCCTATCTTTGATATGCAACTGCATACCTACAAGAATAATGCTAGCTGTATCTGATGTAACGATAATTGTATGTACTGAAGATGTTTACTAAATATGGCTATAGCGTTGGTTGTGTCTGATATAACAATAAATCTATGCACTGGAGATGTCATCTCTGAATAAATCTTTATATTCTTGCACCAAGGATGCCGCGAGGCAATGTGCTCTAAACAGAGCAATCTGTTAAGGATAAGAAATAAAAAATAAAATTCTCGAGTCATGCCTTCGTAGTGAATACTGACTCCATCTTATATCATTGCATTTATCGAATGGTTACATCTCTTGACGTTGGAAGAGATGACCTCTCCACATCGTACCTCTTCGATCATTAATCGACTTATTATGCCAATCATAGTTGGAAAAATCAGACTCCGCAATAACTCAGCTGGCCTAAAAAAATTTAAAAACTTGCGACTTGCCAAGTCATGAACTAAACATGTGAGCAATTTCATTATTGAACGGACTAATATTTATTAAACATTTACATTTAGAGTATTATTGGCGAGGCTCTGCGAAATTGGCATTTGTTTCACGGCGAACTTGGCGGATTCGGCTAAAATTGGTGGCGGTTTTTCTGGCGGTCACCGTGGCGAACAGCAAAGACGGGCAAGGACGCCCTGCTGGCGATGAGGTTACAAACTCGACAGGTGTGTGCATTCCTATTTTCAATATGAATAATAAACTTAATGGCATTTCCTCCTCGACTGCATTCGTACCCACTCCCTCCTCGGTTCCGCCAAGAGCTGAAGCCATTAATAATGAACTTAACAACTCCAATTCCTCTGTTCCAAATTCTAAACATCCTCTAGCGCGACCTAGGTCATTCTCTGAAGCCGTAGCGAACACCGGCATCTCCATTTACACAGAGGCCAAGTTTGCGATTTCTAATGGATCCCATAACCCCGGTAAGGTCTCTGGGACTTCTGAAACTCCCTTCTCTGTTTCTCCTAATTCCGAAATGCTTGCTGAAATTGTTATGGAGAAAAATAGGTTAAGAAGCTTTGCAATTTTTTTTTCGGCTGTCGAACTTGATAAATGCCCTCCTAGGAAATTCCTAGACGATTGGTTCCATAATTTTTGGAATCTTAAAATTGTTAAGTTTTTAGGATAGCTGCAAATGTAATAACACTCTATGTTGTATGTATTTTCCAAATGCAACAATCTCTCTTTCATTTATATTGGGAATGAGGATAGGAGAGACATGTCCCTTCATGGGACACGTCTATTCATTATTATTTATAAGAAAGGACATGCCTCTTCCCATTAATTATATTTTAATCAATCTTATAATTTTTTATCAATCACTTATTAATTAAGAATAATATAATAATTTAATATTGAATATTAAATTTTGTATGATTAATAATAATATAACATATAGAATATATTATTATTAATCAACATATATAATATGTACTCTAATGATCATATGAGTGAAGCTACAAACATTAACACTCCCTCTTAGCTAGGCAGGATGATCAAACAGAATGTGTAGTGGTCTCCTATGTCAACACTTATGACCCTCGCCATAGCTATACAAAACATCAACACTCCCTCTTAGCTAGGGAGGGTAAATCAATCCAATGTCAACACTTATATGACACTTGACAACATCAATCATATGATGTAAGCAATAAAAGCATCATCCTCATGATGTAATCAATAGAAACATAGTCTGAAGATGTGGATTGCCTCCATCGATGATTCTATTCACAAGCTCTCAGGTGGATTGCCTCCATCGGCGATTCTATCTACAAGCTCTCAGGTGGATTGCCTCCATCGGCAATTCTATCCACAAGCTCCTCAAGCTTTAATGTGGATTGCCTCAATCGGCGATTCTATCCACAAGTTCTATCTATTATGATCTGTTTTAGCCATCATAAGATGTCTATCACAATAAAAGATTTCCATCATTTGATATCACATTTGATATCTTGAGTATTGGCCTATCAGAATGTCAACACATGACATTCACCAAATACTTTGAGTATTGGCCTATCAGAACATCAACATATGATATTCACCAAGAACTCAATAAGGTATTGGCCTGCAGAATATCAACACATGATATTCACCAAATACCTATCATATATCTATACAAACAACTCATAGACCGTCAATGACATCTAACACTTAGTTGTTGATTTACAAGATAT
>MU226746.1:605443-622446 GCA_018584345.1 Thuja plicata | reverse complement strand
ATAGAAATAGACACCCTTCCTTGAATGCATGCTTCTTTGTTATTGCTTGACCATGATCATAACAAATTAAAATATCTCTTTAATGAAAGTCGTTTTCAGAAATTTCACATAGACCCGTACATAGTCCGTCATAACTTTCGAATCCAAGACTTTCTCTCTAATCGCTTCGGTGAGATGCTTTGAAATTAGGTTTTCACCAACATATCTGAAATTTAGCAAAATCCAACGGTTCATTTGTGAGATATGTGCATTTTACCAAGACTGTATTTTCTGAAACAGTCACACATTCACCATCAACAAACTACTTACTTACATTTGCAGTCTGGTTCTGATACCATGTTAAGTTTTTAGGATAGCTGCAAATGTAATAACACTCTATGTTGTATGTATTTTCCAAATGCAACAATCTCTCTTTCATTTATATTGGGAATGAGGATAGGAGAGACATGTCCCTTCATGGGACATGTCTATTCATTATTATTTATAAGAAAGGACATGCCTCTTCCCATTAATTATATTTTAATCAATCTTATAATGTTTTATCAATCACTTATTAATTAAGAATAATATAATAATTTAATATCGAATATTAAATTTTGTATGATTAATAATAATATAACATATAGAATATATTATTATTAATCAACATATTTTATATGTACTCTAATGATCATACGACTGAAGCTACAAACATTAACAAAAATGGGCTTTCATATTTCGTTTTGTCGACATATTCAAAAGGGTCTCTTTGTCATTTTTTTTGTTAATCATGAAGCACAGACTGAAGTTTTAAAAAAACAATATTGGTCTATTGGTTCGACCTCCTTTAGGGCTATTGCTTGGTCTCCGGACGCTAATTATGAAGAAGTTTTAGCCCTCTCAGCTCCCCGCTGGATATTAGTTAAGCATATTCCGCCCTTCCTTTGGAGATTTATCCCTCAATTGCTTCAGCCATTAGGGAAAGTCATCCGAATGGATGATACTGTGTGACTTGTCCCACACATGGACGCCCGCATTCTCATTTCCCTGAACCCTGGATTTGAAATTCCGCCGAATATTCATATCAATATTGAAGATACTAAATACAGTTGCCCCATTGAAATACTCGGTGGGCTTAATGCCTATTTCTTATGCCGCCGAGAAGGGCATTTAAGGAAAGATTGCCCTATTCTCCAAAAGAAAACCGCTCCCAATCCAACGGAATCAGTAAAGGTGATGGAAACCATGCTTCCTAAAGGTACCTAGACCATGGATAAAACTTCTAACTCGGATATTAACCCTACTATTCCCGCCCCTGAAGTTTTTCAACCCACTTCGATAGATAATAATGCTATTCTCCTGACGGATGGATTCCAAAATGTGACTAAGAAACGCAGACGGAAAGCCAACAACCAGACCATTACATCCAAACCTCAAACATGCGTTTCTCCTGCCATCTCAAACACGTTCAACCCTATTGAGCTTGCTTCACCAAATTCCCAACCCTCCCCCTCTGTTATTATCAGCCCTAACTCTTCGCCTCTTCCGAACCCTTCCAAACCCTTTCATGAGATCAGCGGCGACTATGTTGTCGCGGTTATCCCCGCCTCTCAACCAGCAGCTGAGATTGATCACTCTCGAGTTATGCACTCTATGGAGCCGGAAACTCTAACTGATAATGAGGAAGATTTCATGACCGGTTTTCCTACTTCCAAGCGCAGAGGAAGACCCCCCCGATCCAAAAACAAAAACAATAAGAAAAATGGGGAGATGTGTACTGATGTGATGATCACATGTTTGGAATCATCTGAATTGCGTTCTTCCCCTCAAATGTTTCCTCATGAATTATCTTTCCTGGAATGTTAGGGGGCTCGAGTCTCCGGATAGGAAATATGTTATTACAAACTTCCTGAATACTTGTAAACATATGGATTTCTTTATGATGCAAGAAATTAAAACTATTGGTTTTGTTCTGGAAACGAATCTTAATTTTCTTTGGAAAGATGTTGTTAAAATCCACACCAATCACCCGAGGGGTAGGGGTGGTGTAGCCCTTCTTGTCAACCCTAAATGGGCGAATTATATTACCAACCAGGGTATCTCCCCCTGCAACAGAGTTGTTTGGATCACACTTAATTATAATAATAATGAATTTGGCATATGCTCCGTTTATGCTTCTAATGATTTTAAAGAAAGAGCTAGCCTTTGGGGATGGATGGCCTCCCTCCCTTGCATCCTGTGGATAATTGCTGGTGATTTCAATATGGTTGAATGTCAGGATGATAAGGATGGAGGGCTACCATTTGCTTGGAAAGATAATGAAAAAGTTTTATGGAATAGATTAAAGAACTCTAAACACCTCTTCGACCCCTTGTTTGGCAACAAGGCCAACAATCCTGGTCTTTGGCATACTTGGTGCAATTACCAACAGGGTAATGCTAGAATTTATTCTAGACTTGATAGGTTCTATGCTAGTAGGAACTTTTTGTTTGTCTTGCCAGACAATGTTGGCAATTCTGTCCTTGTCACCCCCACATCCTTGTCTGATCGCCATCCCATTTCTGCCTCCTTCACTTTCAACACCTCCCCTGCTGTCAGCCGCATCCATAGACCCAAATTCATCTTAAACACCAGTCTTCTTGATGATGAAGATGTCCTTACTGCTATCCATATTATCAGCATTATTAACAAAAACAACTTCCCGAATGATAATTGCATTGACAAGTGGAATTTGAACGTCAATGCCTGGCAAAACCTTTTCAAAACTATTAGTCAGAAAAGGGCTAAGGATTTCAGGTTCACTGAAAAACACCTCTCTAATGAATTGACCAAAGCTGAAGCTAATAACCAACTCAATCCCTCTGATTTTGATCTTACTTCCCAAGTTATTAAGGCTAAAGATGCTCTTAGGAAACATCAGGTCATTAAGACTAGAGGAGCTAAGATTAGGGCTAGGGCCCATTGGCTCCAATATGGTGACCGTGGTTCTAAATTTTTCTTCAATCTGATTAAACACAAGCATTCTCATGAATCCATTGAGAGGATCATCATTGATAACCAAGAATTTACGGAACTCGACACTATTAAGGAAACCTTTGCTAACTTCTATCAAAACTTATTCTCCTTTGGGGATTCGATTGAAGCTTCCTCTCTTAGGGATAGATGCAGATCTCTTATTCCTAAGATTGTCTCTACGGAGGATGCCAATACCCTTGCCAAACATATATCCCTTGAAGAAGTTGAGAAGGCCATTAATTGGCTTAAGACTGACAAGGCTCCCGGCCCTGATGGCATTCCTATTGAATTCTATAAAGCCAACCAAAAATGGATTTGCAAAGACCTCCTTGAGATCTATTCTGAGGCTCTCTCTCGAGGCACTCTTGGTAACTCCATTAATAGGGGCATTATTAAGCTTATCCCCAAGGATGGGGATAAAGCCCTCATCAAAAATTGGAGACCCATAACGCTCCTGAATGTCTCCTACAAAATCTTCGCCAAAATCTTGGCCACCAGACTTGTCAATATCCTTCCCAAGTTGATTTGTTCTACCCAAACGGGCTTTATAAAAGGCAGATACATTCTGGAAAATGTTATTACTAGCTGGGAGGCCATGAACTGGGCTAATCACTCCCATCAAAACTCTGCCATATTCTTGTTAAATTTCGAAAAAGCCTACGACAGAGTTGAGTGGAACTTCATCTCCATGATGCTGGAGGCTTTTGGCTTTCCTACCTTCTTCTGTAAAGCGGTTAAGGTGCTTCTTCATGATGCCTGCGCTCAAATTGACATTAATGGTTCTCTCTCTGAATCCTTCCCCCTTAGGCGGTCTATTAGGCAGGGCTGCCCTCTGGCGCCTGCCCTCTTTGCCATTGCTTCTGATGCCCTGCACTACCTTCTTAGGGACAATACCTTATCCCCGGCTGTGAAAGGTATTTCGCTCCCTAATGAGGATGTTCTCATTAATAGCCAATTCGCTGATGATACCGCCATTTTCTTTGAAGCTACTGTGGAAAACTTTGAAGCTCTTCAAACTAAACTTAATTTGTTCTGCAACATGTCTGGTGCTAAACTTTCTCACTCCAAATCCATTTGCCTTGGTTGGGAGGAGAAACCACCTAACTGGTTTAAGAATTATGATTTTCAATGGGGAGGCCCTCAAAAGATTGTTAGGTACCTTGGCATTCCCTTTGCCACTAACCCCTCTCTTAAAGACGTGTGGCTTTGGGTTAAAGAGAAAATCACCAGGAAACTTGACAAATGGCATAACCGCTCCCTCTCTTTGGCTGGCAGACTCCAAGTCTGCCAGAAGATTCTATCCTCTTATAACACCTACTACTCTTCTGCTTGGATGTTTAACAACTACCAAATTTTTGAGATTCAGAAAGTTGTTAGGAACTTTCTCTAGTTGGATGGCAAAGGCATTAAAAAAGCTCATGCTGTCAATTGGAAGTGGTGCTGCAACAGTAAGCTTCTTGGGGGGTTGGGGCTGAAAGATCTTAGGCTTCAAGGAATTGCTCTTGCTACCAAATGGATCTTTCACTCCATGGATGGCACGACGCCATGGAAGGTCCTTGTTAGGAATAATATTGAGCGGGGCTGCCCTAAGAATGCTAAGTCCTGGAAGAACCTCCCTTATATTGACTTGGTCATAGGTAACTTTCCCATAAATGTTCAAGGTTCTGAGGTCTTCAAATCAATCTGGAAGGCCTGGAATCATGTTAGAGAGTTTATTACTAACAAGGACTTTCATGACGCCACCCAAATTCATGGTGAAAGGTCCATTTGGTGGAACCTTCATCTTTCCGGCAAACCCCTTGCCCTGTCCCAAGGCTGCTCTGCTAAATTTTGGTCTAATAAAGGTATCTCCCAGCTCGTTGACATCTTTGAGCATGACCAGCTGCTTAGCTGGGAGAACATTAGAAGCTCTTATGATATTCTTGTTTCTCAAAAAATGACTTATAACATGATCCTCAAAGCTACTAAAAATCTCCCTTCCACTTGCAATATTGATTCTGATAGATACTTGAAATGTAAATGGCCAGATGGGACCATCCTATCCAAGATCAAAGCTAAGAACATATACAAGATCCTTGGTTATGCTGGTGCCATCGTTGACCATATTAATAATATTTGGTATTCCTCCCTGGATATTTGTTCTTGGAAAAAGTACTTTGAAGTTTTATGGAAAGGCTGTGTGGAACCTAAAGTTATGTGTTTTAAATGGCTCTTTATGTTGGATAGACTTCCTATCAGAAAAGCTAACCATGAGGATAATTGTTGTAAGTTTTGTAACCTTCTTGAAACTAGCAGACATATTTTCTTTGAATGTTCCTTTGCTAGAACTATTTGGAATCTTTTTGGCATTACTTATCCTATATGCATATCTATTTTTGAAATTGTTACTGGTCATATTATGGGGCTTAAGAATGACTCTAACATTTTTTGGAATATCTTAACCTCCTACATCTTATGGCAGATTTGGAAGTGCAGGAACGAAGAAAGGTTTCAAGATTCTCCCAGGGTCCTTACTGAGTTTTCTAAAAAAACTCACATATCTTAAAATCTCTTTGTAGGTTCACACCACCATGATGATGGACAAAGAGAAGCTGAGGAGGTTTCTCCAAACCGGGCATGCTACCTTCTTTGTTTTTGAACTTAAGAACGGCTATGAATGGAGGGACAACCTGGACAATCTGCAGAATTTCGAAAAGACTCTGCAAAAGCTCAACAAGGAAATCAAGAAGAACAGAAAATCTAAGAAGGATGAGTTGGCCATGCTTGCCTAGATCCAAGACAAGAAGAAGGTCGCCTGGATGGAGGGGGAGAAGGGCTGGACCACCTGGGTCAATGCCATTGATGGCTGCCTCCAGTAGCCTGTCTTTTCTCTTTTTTGTTGATGCTCGTTTAGTACTTTGTTAAACTATGGTTTAAGAACTCTTGGGTCCTTTGATATATTTTGGGAAGCCTTTGCCTTCGTAGCTTTGTAAGAATTCGTGGATGCTTCCATTTTTGATATACTTATATTTAATACAAAAAAACATTTACATTTATTATATATAAATTAAGCTACAAATATTAAAATAATAAATACAAATTAAATTATGATATTCTATATTTAACAAATTAATATTTATTACAAAAATATATACCCATTATATTATAAATTCTAAATTAAATTATCCATTTAAGCAAATTATAAATTTAAATTTTAAATTTTACAATTTTTAATCCAAATAAAAGATTTCCGCTTACGCTTATTGTATTGATATCTTTTGTTCTCTAATCGTTCCACTTTATTAAAGAATTTTTATATTTTATGTTTAACATTGGTTTTCTAATCATTTTGTTCTAAACTTTGATAATTAAAATTGTAATTTAAAAATTTTAGAATTTGCTATCGGCATTCTTCCTCTTGTTATCTGCGTCCTATTCGCGTGCTCCTCTTTTCTGCGAGTGGAGAATTCATGTTTATTGTTTTTGCAGTCACTCGTGACAAAGAAAAATAGAAACAAAACGGATAAGGATTTTCTCCGATTCCAAATCGCACCCGATTTTGGCTTGTGAATCTGATGATTTCATAACTCACTGATTTTTTAAAAAAATTTAGGGCAAAAATTCAATTGATTTTGCGATTTTTTCCGTAGAAAATTGCAGTGCAATTTTGCAAAACTCGGTGTCGAGTTATTGAGCGATAAAATCGTCTATAGGTGTGACGTGTGATATATCGCGATTTTCATGATTTTTTAGCGATATTTTCAACTTAGTCGAATATGTTAATCAACTAATTAGTTGATTTTGTTAATCGACTTAATTTGTCGTTTATGATATACCAATTATCGATTTGACTTAGTTGATTCAAACATAAGCTTAAATCTGATTTATTCTTCTATAGCTGATCGGCTAATATGTAAAGGTAGTGATGAATGTTTGATATGTAATTAATATATGTGAAATGTGGAATACATATGATAATTTGAGATTGATGAATGATGGAATGGAATTGTAAGTTAGTGGGGGATATGCAATATAAATAAAATATGGAAATTGTTACCAAGCAGTGGTAATGTTGGTTATTTAATGCAGTGTGGAATACAATGGTGGCGTATGGAGATGTATGACTGTCGTGGAACATGTGAAATGGAATGAATATGAATGCAATTTTATAACTTCTTTATGCAATCATGAATATTGGTTACATGATGATGGGTGGGCCTAGCTGACCATGTCATCGGTCCTTCATGAAGTCAGCATGGTTGTGGTACCATTTAAGAGTGATCAAAGGATTGATCACTTTTAGATAGTATCATAACAATATTGGCTGCATGGTGTATCGATGTCTTGATGATGGACTAATTGTTTCAATCATCGCATAATCAAGAACCTTACTAAGGTTCATTTATTACTAAACATATTATAGAATTTAAGTGACAAGGACTGCCACCCCTTGTCATAATATTTACTTTGTTCATGAAGAATGCAAACAACTTGAAATTAGGGATATCGCATGCAATGCGTCTCTAAAACCCCGAAATTGCAAATTGGTCCATTCTTAGTTGTTTATTCCCCTTTTTCATTTTTGGTTGGAATTTTCCTCCGTCATCTCGTTTTCCATGTCAAGTTGTTATCCAACTTTTGAAACCCCTAAAGTGACACCGCTGCGACTTTATTTCAGATGCTCTCACTCACACTCCAAGTTTCTTACCTCAACTATGCAGAGAGAACTTCTCTTGAAGAACCAATACAAGAAGATGAGGTCATTGGCAAAGGACATAAGAACTATGAATGATGCAAGTTGATGTTCCTGAACAAAGTGCCTTTATCAAACCTAGATAAATCGAGCATGGGCTAGCCTATAGCAGTATGAAGACCTTCTAGACAAATGATGATGTTCATAAGAGTTGTGTCTTGTCAGACACTTAGTTTAGTTTCAATTATGCATATGTAATTTAGTTTTACAAATTACATGTGCAAGTCAGAAACTGTAATTACATGTGATCACATCACATGTAGAATTATAAAATGCAATTACATGTAATCACATTACAAGTCAAAATACAATAGAACTGCAATGTTGAATAAGTCAACAATTAGTTAGGATTCTCCCATGTTTTTCTCATAGCCTCTCTTCTATAAATAAGAGAGGGCTCATTGTAAATAATCATCTTTTGGCAATGCAAAATTTTTTTGCTAGTTTGTGTGTGCACTCTTATTGCCTATATTTTTGTCGGCCCAAAATCTAAAATTTTCATGTCAAATTCAAAGCTCAATTTTTAACAACCTCTGTGATTCATGTACACGTGTTCATGGCCCCAAGTCCTCCATTTGCAAACTTTGTCATAAATAAAATCCTCTGCTTTATGGTCACCTAACCCTCATTGATGCCTGGTTAAAATTTTGAGTTTAAATTCCTTTCCAGTCAGGAGGAATGATAAGTGTTCAAAAGAGGCAAGAAGTGAAGAAAATGAAATTTAAATTAATATAAATATATTCACTTCTTAATATAATAAATAAAAATAAAAATAAAAATAGAATGTTGTGCATTAAAATTCACAACTCATAATTGGGTTAAGGGATTCAAAAAGTGAATGCAAGAGGCTTTGAATAGTGAAAAGTGAATGCGGAGGTAAGTTAGGATTGGTAAGTAGTAAATGTGGAGCAAGTAAGTTTTGTAATGTGAAATCAAAACTCATAACAGGGTTATGAGTTTCAAAAAGTGAATGCAAAGTGTAGAGATGAGTTAGAAATGGTAAGAGGTAAATGCAGATGGTAAGTTTATGGACGAAAGAAAGAATTAAAAACATAACTACTTTGGTTATGTGAACCAACAAAAGCACCAGTTCTTTAATTAGTTTTCAAGATTTTAGCTTTTTCATCCTCTCTCTGCACGGGAAGACTCTCTCTGCTCTAGAGCATGGAATGAAGTGTAATGCTTGCAGCATGATTTTTTGATTAAGGTAAAAAACAGGTTTTGAAGGGACCCGAAACCCTTTACAGACAGATTTTGAGGGGGATCTGGAACCCCAAATATGAAAACCGCTTCAAAAGATGAGGAATTACAAAACAATAGCTGACAACCGGCAAAAGGTCAGCAGCCTTAAAAACATGAATCATACAAAGTTCCAGCTGCCCAAGAGAACACAACCCAAACGGCCAAGGTCTTAAAACACAAGGTTTTCCTGGCTCTTCAAACCTTAAAAGTGAATCAAGGGTTTTCTCCAGACTCCCTTAACCTAATAGTGACTACAAATGATCCTCCTAATCAACAAGGGGTTTTGAGAGGCTCCCCTATCCTTAACAAACAACCCCTCGAGAATGCATAGTGAAGATCCAGCTGAAGATCCATTGGGTTTTAACATGGAAGTCTGTTGCAATGGTCAGGAACCAAAAGAGGTCAAAATTAAGCGTAAAGTGAAGATTTAAAGCTTGTGTTTGTTAACTTTCCTCATACAAGGTGTCACAAATCTTGGAAGGTTGGAAAAAAGATTTAAGTTTGTTGTCTCTAATGAGTATCTATTGAAGATTGAACATCTCCTCATACAAGGTGTGGAAATTAATAAATAATAGATGTCCAATGTTGGTTGCCTAGTTCACAATTTTGGAAGTGTGTGAAGCTTGTTGGTTGCAGAGGTTTAGAAGACCAAAACTTTGTTATTGTGGCCTTGAAAAAATTCATTACCAGGCACTAGATTTCCCTTGCGAATCGAATCACCCAAAGCAAAGCTGGTTATAATATAGATAGCAGATTAGAAGGGTTGTGGGTCTCAAATCAAAGCAAATCGAGGTCATCATTACATCTAAACCATGGTCTGGGCTTTGAGGAATTGTATGGAAGCATTCATGGACTGGTTCGATGCATTTAGTAACATCAGTCAAGGTTTCTCAGTGGTCAAAAAGGGAGAAATAAGACTCCAATCAATTCCAGTTCAGATATTCATTCCTTGTAATTTCGGTGCTTTTAACTGTAATAGTTGTAATACAGCAGAATTACTCAATGAAAATTGCCTTGGATTTGGCATGTTTTAATTTATAATTGTTTGCTGGAGTTCTATTGTATTTTGGTTCATGCAAATACTTTATATTGAAACCCTAACAAGCATTGGTAAACTTGCAAATCTAAAAGCTCATGATCAGAAAACTGTTTGGCAAGAATTCCTTCACGCAGAATGTGAACAAGTGTAGAAGTTGGTAAAAAGCTTATGCTCATTATATTCTGGTTCATCTGTCAATATCCATCTTTGTGTGTATTGAAACATCAAGATAACAATATTCAATCACGTACCTGCAAACTGAAGCTCAAAACAGCATTACTTGACATAATGAGTTGTTGAAAAAGGTGAAAAAATTGGTTGAAATCAAAGTGGCTCTTACAGTCATGAAATTGTTTATTTTTAGTAATTTGTCTTTATTTTGGAAAATTAAAAATATATAACAGATTGGGCAAAACTAACGTATTTGAAAATTCCCAAAGTTTGATGTTTTTTTCAAGGCCAGAGGCTTCATCCTTCTATCTATGACCTTTGAGAGTTATTTATAAACCATGTTCAAAGCAATATTGACCTATACAAATCCAATGCTTCAGCACAGCCTTCTTAGTTTAATCAAGTCCATTCAAAGAATAGATGTTATATTCTCTACTCCAACTCATTTATTGTTTGTTTTGCTCTTCATGTCTTGTTTCTAGCCAGCCCAAATTTTGATACTTGAGGCACACCTGGTCAAATAGCCATGTTCATGGCAGATCAAGCACCCAAAGGTAAAGTTCTTATTTTCTATTGGTTATTCCCTTTGGATTCCTTCTGGCTCTAGCAGCATTCTTTCTGACGCGATCTTTTCTAGGCCCATATTGACACTACCAACATTTCATAAATGACCGCTTATTGTTAGGTTTTCCCATCACTAAGAGAATTTGTAGCATTGAAAAATCTATCAAGTGAGAAAAACTACTAATCATTTTGTAGAATAATAGCAAGATCTAAAATAGAAAAATATTAGGTCTAAATGTTAATTAACACATCTAGAAACAACAAATATACCTGTTTATTATTAAGAAATTGAGCATATCTTCATAAATATCTCATTAACATATTTATAAATACTAATGACCCCTCAAAATTTATGAAGACCAAATTTGATTTCAGCAGGAAATGGATTCAGAAAGAACTTGATCCTTTTCCTTGTGAATAACTAGATTTGATCAGTAAAATCAAATTTATTAATTTATATTTTCCAAATCCCTATTACTAGAAGAAACTAATTGCAATCCTAGGATACAGTTAGTTATTGCTCATATTTGAACTAGAAAGTATCTAGTGGTCAAAAGTTACATTTCTTCTTGAGAATTTTTTAGTCTTTCTCCTCTTCCTTTAGAGCCTAGTACCTGGATTTGCCCTTTTCTTGCAGAAAAAAACCATTAAGATATTCATATCTTATAAATCTTATTTTGTAGCATAGCTTGTCCAAGACTCCAAACAATATAGATATCAAATTCAAATTTTAAAGTTAGACAATTGTTTTGCAGCCTAGCCCATCCATTATTAACTCTTAAATTTATTACATCTTTATGCATTTATCTGGTTTTATGGTAAAAAAACTATGGGTGGAAGATGGAATGAATCTTAATGATTTCACTAGATGTAAAGAATAAAGAGATCCGTTAAATATTTAATGTCTTTCAAAATTCGCGTAAATATATGGCTCTAATAATGTTCCTTATGCATACAAACCACGGTTAGTTGGATTTGATGATATTTTACTTTAAAAATGAAGATATGTTAAAGACCTTAATAGCCATGTGTTTAACGTATCTTTCATTTCCTACTCTCATCTAGTAAGCCATTGCCATTGTAATGCATCACAAAAAGATCACAATCAAACTATGTAATTATTGATTGATAAAACAAAATCACAAATAAATTAATTCAAGATTCTATTGTGCACCTAAGTAATGATAATTTTTCATCAAATGTGTTTTATTCCCACATGCATGCCTATTTACACACATAAGTGAATGTATTTGTCTCTTGATTGTGAGCACATGTCAGCATATGATTGTCATAGAGAAAGTGGGAATGCGGAAAATGTGCATACAATTGGTATATAGTGTGAGCATCTCTATGTGTGTGTGTGTGTGAGAGAGAGAGAGAGAAAGAGAGAGAGAGAGACTAACCAACTGCCCTCCTGATGACAAACCATCATCTGAAAATGTTCCTTGAGAACCTCCCCATCCCCATACGAAAACATTGCCGCCTTTAGTAAAAAGAAATAAGATTCAAACTTATATCACCAAATCCTCCGATTTGTCTCTTCATATTAACTATGAGATAGCCAACAACTATTAACTATAATTCTAAAACAAACATCTTATGATCATAATTTAAATCATTAAAATATTAAAACACTTGTATCAAACGATATCTAGTTCTGCAAACCTAGGATCATTTATATCGTGATGAGTTTCATCATTGTTGAAATCATACAAAATAAAGAGTACTAGTAACAATGAGAATCAATGCGTAGAAAAGCTTTCAAAATAGAAGCGGGTTATTTTTTAACTTTTTAACTGTGTTGCAAGAGTATGGGTTTGTTGCAAGAGGAATTTGGGGTCCACTTCTTCACAATGCTTTAAGATCCCTTGGAGGGATCGGATCCTTTGTCTTACTCAAAGATTTTGGATTGTATTGAATCGATCATCTCAGATGCAGAAAATTCTAAGTTGCAGGCCCTTAATAGAAAAGATCAAGAATGCCACTTTTGGCCTGCATCTTAACAAAGCTCCAGGCCCTAATGGTTTCACTACTTTGATCTATCAGAAATGCAATCATTTTTTGGGTAGTCATATTTGGGAAACGGTTGAAGAGTTTAGGTTAAAGAACTAATTTGTGCAGGACTTCAACAACATGGTGATCACATTAGTTCCAAAGAAAAATGAATATTGGTCCTTTACCAATTTTCGGCCGATCTCTCTATGCAACACTATCTATAAGATTATTTCAAAAGCAATGGCAAATAGGCTGAAATTGTTCCTCAGTCGTGTTGTCTCCAACAACCAAAACAGTTTCACACCAGGAAGAGATATGACTGATAGTATAATTTCAGTCAATGAAGCAATTCATTCCATGAACTCCTTCGAATGAGTAGAGTATTGGTTAAACTAGATATCGGTAAAGCTTGTGACAGGGTATGTTGGAGGTTCTTGATGTTAGTGTTGATATTTTTGCCCCACCTTGTCAATTGTACATAAGGTCATCATCTTGTTTCCTAGGCTTTTAGGGTTTAAAGTTATGTTTTAAGCCAAGAAATATTTAGCAAAAATGTTTTAGGAGCCAAAAGTTTGAGACAAAAATAAACTTAATTTTGCCAAGTCCCCAAAGTTTATGCTGAAAGCTCCTCTTGGGGGATTTAGGGCACGCAACAATCAAAGAAGTTAATTTTTTTTTTGTTTTGCTGGCATTGACAAGACCCAAGCCTTTGTTGTTCTAGTTTTGCCCACGTTGGCAGACTTCAAAAACACCATGATAACATCAGTTCCAAATAAAAACAAATATAGGTCCTTCGTTGATTTCTGGCTGAACTCTCTATGCAACACTATCTATAAGATTATTACAAAAGAAATGGCAAATAGGTTGAAACTATTCTTTAGTTGTGTTGTCTCCAACAATCAAAACACTTTCACGTCAGGTAGAGATATAACTGATAATACAGTTTTGGTCAACCAAGTGATTCATTCCATCAAGTCCTCCAATGAGTAGAAGGTTGCTTAAACTTGATATCAGTAAAGCTTGCGACAAGGTAAGTTGACGGTTCTTGATATTAGTGTTGATATTTTTGTCCCATCTTGTTAATTGTCGATAAGGTCACCATCTTGTTTCCTAGGTTTTGGGGTGAAAAATGTTTTAAGCCAAGAAATATTTTGCAAAAAGGTTTTAGGAGCCAAAAGTTTGAGAGACAAAAAGAAACCCACTTTTGCCAAGTCTCCAACTTTAATGTTGAAAGCTTCTATCGGGGAGTTTAGGGCACACAATGGAAGAAGTTAAATTCTTATTTGTTTTGCCGCCATTGACGAGATCCAAGCTTTTATGTTCCAATTGTACCCATGTTGCAAAGGTTTAAAAAGACAAGAATCCTTCGTCATGCATGATATGCACCCATCGGCATGGGTTTTTACATGCTATAGGGAAGTTGGTCAAAGTTATGAAATCCTCTACAAGGTCTAATATGCACCCGAGATTGGGGGGAGGAATGTCGAAAATCAATTAAGTCATGGAGGAAATATTAAAAAAATCCCCCGTCACAGGCCATATGGATCTTGGGCGCAAATCATGACTGGCCATGGAAAGTTTCAAAAAGTGCTAAAATCTTTCTATGAATCTCAGTTGCACCAAGGACATGGCGTTGCGTGAAGGTGTTAAAATTCTACAAGATGGAAAATCTCCATCACCCTCGTCTAACTCATGCCCAGAGAGAAGAATTCATTGCAAAGAAATTTTTGTGATCAAAATTCTCCTAGACATCTCATTTACACCCAAGGTGATATTGATTTAATAAAAGTTGAACGAGGTGGAAATTTATCTAAGTGTTGGAAATATACACCCATGGAAGGAACTACGAGACGTTGATTTGAAATTGGTCAAGTATGGAATCCTTGGCTATATTTAAAATGTGCTCAGAGTGAAGATCAAACGAAACGTTGATTCTCACATTGAAAGTTGAAGAAACAAGTCTAGAGCATGACAATTTTAGAGAGAGAAAGCGGTGTGAAAATTTTTGGAGAGAGAAAATCATGAAATCTTAAAGAGAAGTGATTTGAAGCAGGTTGAAAAATCAGAAGGCAAGAGAATTTTGAAGAGAGAAAAAGTTTCTAGAAAGAAGAAGAGAGTTTCTTTCTAGAGAGAGAAGAAGTTTTATAGTAAATTTTTAAGACTCCAAGAGTTTAAATTTTATTCCCAAGTCTGGAATGAGATGTAAAAATGTCTTTTATTTTAATTCTGGCATGATCTTATGGGAAATATTTTATTTTGCAGGAGGAAGAATTTCAGTTCTGGATGTTCAAGGAAGACATTAAAAATCTTGAGATCCAATTCAAGTATGAAAGACTTCATCAATGACAAAATGGTCAGCAAGAATGGTGCTCAATCACCTTCCAAAGCTGATATGTCTAGATTCTTTGCGTTGAAGGAAAGGAATAAATGACAAGCTATTCAAGGAAGACAACATTTAATGCATGGTGGGCATTCATTTCACCCCTCTCCTACTGAGTGGACTAACATAGTGGGCATTTATTACCCCACCATGCTAGGCATGTGCATTTGTAGTGTCCATGTGGACCCACACATTAATTGTAGATTCTCTCTTGTTGTAACCCTAATCAGGGATGAGGTGGCATAATCAAGGCTGTTTATTTTGTTTAAATCTTGGCCACCCATTGTAAACTAAGACCTATATAAAGGCCTCAATTTTCATTTGTAAAAGACAGAATTTTGAGATTGTTGCTTAAGAGCTACCAAGATAATAGAGTCGTCATTGAAGTTTGGTGATCTCTCAATGTATTTTGGTGCTTGCATGTTCTCTTTGTTCCCTCACTTATTATAGATTTGTTTGCAAATATTTAGATGAATGCGATTGATAGTAGTGTTATGGTGAAATTGTTTTGCTCGTACCTTTTGTTCTTAGGTGATTCCTAAGCACAATGCAAGGTTGGTTTTGAGCCCTTATGTGGATGTTTTACTTCTATCATTAATGCACATTGTTCGTTATGATGGTGTTCATTGTAATATGAAAATTATTTGCACAACCCTTGAAGATTGCACCAGATTTGTGTAGTTGTTGAATTTGGCAAAACAAAGTTTGGTAGATTTCGCTGTAGCAATATTCATCTTTCAAGTTCTTAGGATTGGACTAGATCTCTCAACCATACTCATTTACTTTTTGCATATTTCGTGAAAAACCCCAAAAAGTACATTGATTGCCATATCTTCCCATAAACCAGTACCGTTTGAAATCGACTTGAGGAAATAACATAAGTCCCCTCGTGATACCAGCATATCACATCAACCATTAAGCTTATCCACAGTCAAGAACTAACATACAAGAACCTTGGAGTCAATTGTATGATCTTTCGCGATCTTAGAATACACATGATTTTGCTCAAGAAAGGATAAGATACTTCGGTATTTACGGTCATAAAACACACATCAATACAACACTCAGAAGTTGAGAATCGAAAGAATCACAACTTTGAGTTAACAGATTTTATGCATGCTTTTTGAAAGGAAACATCGTTTTTAAGAGAACTAGTTTTGAGAACAGATTATTTTGTGTTAGAAAATATAAAATCCAGTCTAAGAATAAGATAACAGAACTGGGTGGCAACTTAGGTTATAAATTAAGTGTAGATATCTTGTGTTGGTCTTGGTGGTACCCTAAATTTTGAGAATTTAGAAGTCCCAATCCATTATCAAGAAGCAAGTTTCTCCATACTAAAAAAATTAAAGGAACGAAGCTTTATGACACAAATAAATAGAACTAACTAATCGAAGCCTTCAGAAAATGCTGGAATTTCAACCTGCTACAAATATGATGCCGACAGAGGCTGAAGATGGTCGAATTTTAAAAATCTAAAACAGACCCAGTTCGGGAAATCAAATTTCCTATCTCCAGCAAAAATCTTAGCTTGTCACGATGTGTTTTGGATTTTCGACCAAAGCCAAATCCGAAAGTTAGGTAGTTATTTTTTAGTTAGTTTATTGTTTTTTCAAAATATTTTGTAATAAGGGTTGTCTTTTCACCTTAAAGAGGTATGAAATCCACTCAAACACATATATATACATAATATAAAATGTAAAGAGAGGACAAGACAATATAATACAATTTCACATATTTGGATAGTTTTTAATCAACCAGTATAAACATGGACCTGGATGTACTATTTTTTCAAAATCAACAAAGATAAGTCCTTTTTCTTTCACATGTGTAATAGTTTCATTATCATTTTACAATTAGTCCCTCAGATAAACCAATAGAACTTC
>MU226746.1:589600-605118 GCA_018584345.1 Thuja plicata | reverse complement strand
TTCATTGTTTATAGTTTTGTGATATCTTATCTATCTATTCATTTCAAATTACATACACATTTACTAAACATTCTTTCAATTACTTAAAGTATTTCAGTTTACAGTTCATGATATATTGATTTCAGTTTTATTTATTTCAAGTTCCTTGCCATACTTTGAGAGACGGAAGTTTGAGTTCCATACACAGGTTATCTGCTATAAAAAGCCTATTCAGGTGAAGGTTCACCTGCCATGGTCCTGCAGAGCCAGAAGCGTAGGGGAAGAGGATCATAATCGATCATTCCCGTTAGTTGGCCAAAAATAATTGGATTTCCCATCATTGGATTGGCAAGTCCAAAGGAAATTCAATTCAGCGTTTTTGGGCACCAACAGGTCTTCTATTTTTGTGTCTTATAGGCTAAATATATGACATAATATAATGTTTTGCCATGGTTTAGGAAGTTTAATCTATGCCAAATTTTGATCCCAAGTCTTAGGATGCTTCTTGTTATACCTCCTCAAGTGCTGAACCATCGTTCTATTTATCACTTTGATTCAAAAATCTATTTGTGGATGAAAATAAGTTGATGCCTTCAACCTACTATCCAATTTTTCCAATGATGTGTGCTTCGTAAATTTCCCAAAATCCTGGCATCCTTGTCTGACATAGAATGACACACACCAAAGTCAGCACTGTGGGAAACGGTATATATTTAATGTTTTGGTAGTTACATGCCTCAAATGGCGCTCTAGGGAACAATGCATGTTCAATGCACTCCCATACTCTGTCAGAAAGCTTCCTTCTTGCACCTGATCGCTTTACTTTGAAAATTCAATTTGATCATGGTAAACGACTTCTCGGGGGGAAAAAATTGCAGAGAGGATGAGTGGTAGCTTCGAGTTTACTTATATTTTTGAATTATTGATCCATGCTTTTCTGTTTTATTCAAACTAATTTCCCCGGTTGATGTGTTATCCACTCATTACTTTTGGATCTTTTGTCTTCCCAGTCATGCTGATTAGATGCCACCTAGATGTTATCATCTTTCCAACCTTTTGCATCTCAGCTCCCCTAACTTTGCATACCTTAGTCCAAAAACCTCCACAGATGATATAACATAAGATCCTTCAATTTACGAAGAGTTTCCAATATCTACTGTCCATCAACCCAGATTATCAAAATGAACAGAAATAACAATAAAAAAAAGGCTAAGAAGAAACCCACCAGCCTACCTACTATTCACAACAGTTGAAAAGAAACTTATCAGCCTTCTATATACAGTATAAAAGTCCATCTAAGCATCATTACATAGAAATGGAACCCTCCTTAGTGTTGATATTCTAAAAGAGGAAAAATTGAAAAAGATCCTTAATAATCAAAGCACTACTGCTGCATGAGCATAATGAATTAAGAGTAAAATGAATGAGAGGTACCTACTATTGACATTTTAGATAAAATAATGAACAGTACAAATATTCATAAAGAAAGAAGAAAACTTTGCCTGATATAACTGCTGTATGCTTCCAGCCACATGAAATCTGTATACAAACACCACAGTTTGTGAAAATTCCTTTGCAAGATAAATCTATGAAAGGAAACATCTACCCCTGCAAAACAATCTCTCAATAGCATGTATCTTATATCATACCTCTGAGACATGTAAAGGTAACAAGCTACCTTGGACTCTCTCTGGTGAAGGAGCTAAGTTTTGAAACCTGCCAGAAGCATGTAAATATTTCTTGGTTGTTTCTCCTTTACAAATTCCAACCACAAAACCCTTTAATGTATAATCTAAGACAAAATACATTTTAAACCAATTGCTAAAGCATTCATCATGTGTCTCATCATCGACAGATTAACAGGAAATGGTACATACCCGAGGCCAAGGCAACCATTTTCATTTGAACCCCATGTGTACACATCTCCATTGGCTAAATACAAATACAATATTATTAATCGACTTTCTCTGATACTAATAACAACTGTACATTATAAACTGAAAATAGAATCCTTCAAATGAAGGAATTATAATCATATTCAAAACAACTAAGATTCTGTAACAACCCTTGAATCCATCATGTTTGGAAACTCAAATGAGTGCCTGATGGTTCTCAATGCCAGTTGCAGAGAGAAATGGAGA
Organism: Thuja plicata; assembly: GCA_018584345.1. Lineage (NCBI taxonomy): Eukaryota > Viridiplantae > Streptophyta > Pinopsida > Cupressales > Cupressaceae > Thuja > Thuja plicata. Next base: position 602,998 of record MU226746.1, on the reverse strand, counting down.
ACGCCAATAAAATATCAAAATGGTATCTAATTACAAGGATACCTTGTAATCACCGAGCCCTGGCATCAAAAATAGTATTACTCATTTCCATAACCAGACCCACATTTATTGTAATCTATGATATGAATTATCATATTAAAGGGCTAAGTTTCCTCAGCATCGTTTTGCCAGGAAAATTAGGATGATTTATTTTAAATTATAAATTTGTGTGTATGTTCCTCTGTTTATATATGTACTAATCTACTATATGTTTATCTGTAGCGACCAACCCTGATCTGAAGTTGCAAGATTCTGATTTTTTATGTGAACTTTCTGAATTTCTGAATGTTTTTTTGTGTTTTGCGATTTTTTTATTTTCATTTTTATTTTTTTGACAATGATGATAAATACAGAATAATAACAAAAGACAACGATAAGGAAAACTAATGAATACATAATAAACTTAGGGCTTCTTTATTGTGATAAATGTAATTAGAAACATACCAGGCCTAGATATAACAGAAAAGTAATATGTAATAAGCACCCCCGGATATGGAATTTCTGCTAAGTCTGACTTTTGCCAGAATTCTGAATTTTTTTGTTTTGGTTTGTTTTTTCTGATTTTTTTGGAGTTTTGTTGTTTGTATTTTATTTATTTTTTACGGTTTTGGAAAGATAAATGCAATGCAATTAGAAAAACAAATACTGGAAATAACTTGCAGTAAACTAACGCCAATAAATAGGAAAATTTCAGTCTTTATTTGATTGAAAACAATAGCAAATATAGCTGTACCAGGTACTGTACGGATCTGAGTTTCTTGGACAGCAATAAATAGATATTGTACTGTCTTGGAATCCACAATTTGCCCCCTCGCAAGAAATCTGCTTCTGGTGCTGATAAAAACTCAATTTTTAATGCTGAAAAGTTGAAAACTATTGCTGAAGGCTGCCATACCAATCTAGGTAGTATTCTGGATGCAATAAATGGCTGTACAGCTGGTAATATGCTCTTCTTCCCTTAATTCCTTCTGATCTGACCCTTACAAATTTATCAATGCTGTCTGCTGCCCAAAACGATTTAGTTTCTTGAACAGATCTACCTTTTCCTTGCCAAACGACCAACTTGGGAGCAATTAGAAGAAAATCTGAACTGTACGACCAAGCTGGAATGTAGAGAATAATGAGTATTACTCTTCAAAGCTCTGATCTGCAATTTGGTAAATGATAACTGCCTTCTCCAATTACATCTGATAAAGAACTATTCAATAACTGAGACCAATATGGAGAACCACTGACTTTTTTGCAAATTTTTGTCACTAAGAGCTGGGGCTACATCCAACTCCAATTTCCTCCAGGAGATTTTGTTCCTGAAAGACAAAATCTGATTCAAACCCTCATGAAGGCTCAAATCCCAATGCTGTTGTGAAAACAATAAACTTGGATATTAAAAATGGCTCCCTCCATCTTCTCTCATTTCATTTTTCGCTCCAATTGCAAATTGAACTCTCTTTAAGGGTTTCTCTATTTTATTAATAACCATAAAATGTTTATTTTTATTTCATGATTTCCCCTCTCTAGGAATCGATCCATCTTGAGGGGTTTATTTACCATTGCCGAAGTCCCCTTTCCAAGTTATAACATGAAATCATTAACCAAGGGAATTGGTCCAAGTCACTATTTAATTAAAATTTATTGTTATATTATAAAGTGACTACAACAATCACTTTTATTACTATTTTATTTTAATCCAACTTAGGAAATAATATTATTATTTCCAATTTATTCATAACCCACTCATCTGGATCCCAATCTGAATTTTGTTTGATGACACACGTCCATTGATGTTGTCTGACCACTGCAAGCTAATTGACAGTCTCCTAAAATTTCGGAACCCCTCCTAAAAAATAGGAACTACGCCAAAAGTCTCGAGATTACTCCTAGAGGTCTCCTAATGCGTCCTAGTCAACTCCCTGTCAATCCCTAAAAAAATAGTGATTCCTCCTAAAAACTAGGAGACTGTCCCAAATTGGCCAAATTGGCTCACAAAGCCCCTATGTGACTCCATAAGCCCCTTGTATGGGTCCGCTATGCAATTTTTTGGCCTACGGAAACCATATAATAGGCCAACCTCCATTGCTAACCAAACTGCCTAAGGAGGGGACATTACAGTCCGCCCTCACTAAGATTGCTTGTCCTCAAGCAACCTCAATCCTGGGCACTGCAAAATGTGCTCACTCTCCCATGTAGCATCCTCCATCGGAAAATCCTTTCACTTTGCCAGATATTCTCAAGTGTCAACAATAGCCTCAGGAACCGAAACCAATTTCCCCTCATCAAACCAATTTCAAGGAATAAGTGCGCGTTCAAAGCTCCCCAAATTTGATCGATTGAAGACAAATTGTATTCAAGAAGAATCCAGATCAATCACCAGAGGGAACATGGAAGGGTTGTGCTCTAGGAAAGAATACAAAAGGAACTTTCCACAATAGTGATAGAAAATCTAAAAATGTATTAGAACTAATTCATTCTGACTTAAGTGGACCTATGCCTGTAACCTCTATAGGAGGATTCTTGTACTATGTAATATTTGTAGATGGCTTCTCTAGGAAAACTTGGATATATTTTCTTAAATGTAAAGAGTCTGAAGAAATCCTTTTGAGGTTCAAGGAATTCAAAGCTCTTGTAGAAAACATGTCAGGGAAGAGAATCAAAACACTAAGGACAGACAATGGTGGAGAATATACTTCAGATATTTTTAAGGAGTTTTGTGTAAAGGATGGGATTAAGAGGGAGTTTATTGTACCTTATAATCCCCAACAAAATGGGGTGGCAGAAAGAAAGAATAGAACTATAGTTGAAGCTGCTAAAGCTATGATGTATGATCAAGTAGAAACTTCACTTGGGGCTGAAGCCTCTAGAACAGTTGTCTACATGCAAAATAAATGTCCTAATTCACTTCTAGACAACAAAACCCCTAAAGAAGCATTCTATGGTATCAAACCTGATATAAGCCATGTTGTCCAGTTTACATTCGTGTACCTAAAGAAAAGAGGTTTGAGTTAGAACCCTCAAGCAGGAAAGGAATATTTGTAGGCTATAGTGAAACATCTAAAGCCTATAGGATATATATACCTGGACAAAGATTAATTGAACTTAGCAAAGATGTCAATTTTGAGGAAGACATTGCTTTCACGAGATCCAAAAGCTCTTATGGGATAGAAGATCAAGATCCTTCTAAAAATATGGAACAGGATCATGCTCCTGAGATTCAGAAGGAGACTCTTGAAGATATTGAAAATGTTGGTCAAATTGTTCCCTTAAATGAACCTAGTAATGTAAACCGAATGAGACCACTTTGGGCTAGGAAGATGATTCAGGAAGCCGGGAATTATGCAGCACCAAAGGGAACCTTCAGGGAAAGCAAGAGACCTCACAAATTCTCTAGTTATGTTGCCTTGATGAGTGAGTTCATAAATTCAGAACCATCCTGTGTTGAAGAAGCTCTCAATCATCAAGTTTGGAAAGATGCTATGACAGAAGAGTACCAGTCCATTGTAAAAAAAAATGTCTAGGACATCATACCAAGGCCTAAAAGAAAATCTATTGTATCATCAAAATGGCTCTTCAAGATCAAACATGCTGCAGATAGTAGCATTGAAAAACACAAAGCCCGGTTTGTTGCTAGAGGTTTCTCTCAGAAAGAGGGAATTGATTATGAAGAGATGTTTGCCCCTGTTTCCCGATACACTTCAGTCAGAGCCGTAATTGGTATTGCAGCATCAAAGGGATGGAAGATCTATCAAATGGATGTGAAGACTGCATTCTTGAATGACACTATTGATGAGGAAGTCTATCTAGAGCAACCTGCACGATTTGGTATACATGAGGCTGAATTAAATGTTTGCAGATTGAAAAAGGCTTTGTATGGGCTCAAACAAGCCCCTAGAGCCTGGTATGAAAGAATTGATCACTACCTCTTGGGATTAGGGTTTTTCAAGAATGGTGCAGATCCAAACCTCTACTTTAAGGTAATTGATGGTGACACGTTAATTCTTAATTTATATGTTGATGACCTGTTAATCACAGGAGAAGATCACCTAATTACCCAATGTAAAAGGGACTTAGCTTCAGAATTTGATATGAAGGATTTGGGTATCTTACATTACTTCCTTGGATTAGAAGTTTGGCAGCAGGCAGATGGCATCACTCTAAATCAAGGAAAGTATACTATTGACATTTTGAAGAGGTTTGGAATGGAGTGCAGACCCATGTCTAGACCTATGGAAGCAAATTTGCCCAAATTAAAGGAAGCAGCAGCAGACTCAGATTTTGCAGATCCCACTCTCTACAGACAGATAATTGGATCCTTGATGTATTTGGTCAACACTAGACCTGATATTTGTTATGCAGTGAATGCACTTAGCTAGTTTATGTGTTAACCAAAGGAGGTACATCTTGTTGTAGCAAAACACATTCTGAGATACTTTCGAGGCACAATTGGATATGGTCTTAGATACAAACAGGTAGACATAGATCTACATGGATACATTGACTCAGATTGGGCTGGAAGTGTGGTTGACAAAAAGAGCACATCAGGATGTTGTTTCAGTTTAGGATCAGCAATAATCTCATGGATCAGTAGGAAACAATGCTCAGTTGCACAGAGTTCTACAGAAGCTAAATACATTGCAGCCTCCATGGGAGCAAGAGAAGCAGTATGGCTTAGAAAATTGCTTGTAAGACTGTTTGGACAGCTCTTGAATCCTACTGTCATCCATTGTGACAACCAAAGTTGCATCAAGCTTTTAGTGAATCCAGTGTTTCATGATAGATCAAAACACATTGAGATTCCTTATCACTATGTTAGAGACATGGTAGAAAGGAATGTGATCTAGTTGGAGTATATTAGTACAAGTGATCAGACACATTCTCACCAAGCCACTCTCCAGGATGAAGGTTGAACACTTTCGGGATAAACTTCGTATGGTTGAAAATGTAAATTAAATTTGAGATGAGTATTAATTATTCTTTATTTGTACTCATATTTAAAGATGTTTAATGTGTAAACTCTTTTATTGTCATGTGGGTGACTCCATGACTTCATGGGCCCCCTGTAGACATTGTTGAAATCTAATGTCTTTTCAATAATGAACACTTGTATCTGATTGATATTGTAAGGTGACAACTTTACATTGATCAATTTCACTATCATGATGGATATCATGTGACTTGATATCCGTGGACATGTCATGATAGCTAGTATCTCTTAAGACACTATGGTAGATATCATAAGGTTTGATATCATTAAATAAACTAAAATGACTTTACAAGAGATCATCATGGTGGATATTATGAGTCTAAATATCCGTGGATATGCCATGATTTGATATCCATTATGGTAGGCATCATGAGATGTGATGCCAAGTGCACATACCATAAATATGGATATTTGTAAGTTATGGTGAATATCACGTGACTTCATATTCTTGGTTATACCATACCTCTTGGTATCACAGTGAGGTGATATCTCTCCTCTTACACAATTAATGGATCTATTGTGTTATACTCTTGGACAAATTTTATCCTCCCTAGCTAAGAGGGAGTGTTAATGATGGTAGCTTCGGTTAGATAAATGGAATGTTGATTATACCAACATTATGAATAGTGATTTATTGTATGTATGTACACATATCAAATGTCTATAACAATGATTGATTTTATTATTATATATATTAAATATCTATACATACATTTGTGAATATTATATTTAAATCATTACTCATAATGTTGATATATTAATCTATGTTGAATTGATCAACCAAACTAATATGCTGATTAATATATAATCCATAAGAACCGAATTGAATATCGATTAATGATCAAATGGTTGATCATAATCAATCCCATTCATTAATAAATCCAACTGTATATTGTTGAGGTTATCGACTTAATCAAAATTCTTAAAGAATTGATTTTAATATCATTTAATATGTAAATCGGTTATGAGAATTGTTTATGGGAAACGATTATATGAAATATTTCATATGCTATCGATTATGGAAATCAGTCTAACATTTACGTATAAACTTAATCATACCGATTATACCTGTTTATGGATTACGACTATATTGATCAAAGGAATGATCAATATAATGTATTGATTAATTATGTAGATCAATTAATGCTGTTTGTTATTAACAATAATACTAATCGCTATTGACATGTCTCTGAACAGACATGCCTTTGTTCGTGTGGAGGCATGTCTATTCATAGACATGTTCCTCCAAGCGATATATATACTAAATGAAATCGGCCTAAATGGATGTACAGAAATCAATAAGTGCAAGCCATTGAGATCGATATCAACATTGTAGATTCAGCAATATATTTTGTGAATAAGAATTGTGTTCTCATACTTGCTGCCACCTGCAGATTGAATACATTAGTAAATAAAGCTTCATTGTGAAACAATAAATTTAAAAGATCTATAATTCACATCTACTCATAAATCTGATTTACTTTAACATTATTTACCATTGCCAAAGTCCCTTTTTAAGTTATAACATGAAATCATTAACCTAGAGAATTGGGCCAAGCCCCTATTGTATTAAAATTTATTGTTATATTATAAAGTGACTACAATAATCACTTTTATTATTATTTAATTTTAATCCAACTTAGGAAATAATATCATTATTTCCAATTTATTCATAACTCACTCATTTGGACCCCAATCTGAATTTTGTCTGATGACACCTGTCCACTGATGTTGTCTGACCACTGCGAGCTAATAGTCTCCTAAAATTTAGGAACCCCTCCTTAGAAATAGGAACTGCTGCTTGTGATGAACCTATTGGCTCAATCCTCTAAATTTCTCATGTTCTAAAGAAAACTTTCTGATTTTGATGTTTTGACAATTTTTTGTATTTTGAGAGTTTTATGCTTTTTCTTGAGTTTGAAAGATAGGCATGCAATGATGAAGAAATGTATATACAAACTTGAAATGAAATTGCACAACTATGAAATGGAGATGGAAATTAATTGCTTTCAATTTATTATCAGCAATAGATATGAAAGATTGTTCAACTTTTCATACCCGGAAAGCAACCAACTCTTTATTCAATGACTGAAATTGATGACAACAACTGATAGAAACCCTCTGACTGAACAGTGATAGCAATTATGTAATTCTCCACCTTCAGAATGACTGCAATCACTATTCACGTGCACTGTAGCGATCACTATTCATGTACACTGTAGAATCTACTGTAGCAATCACTGTTCACGTGCACTATAGAAGCCAACGCATCATTCAATGCATGCTTGTAATCTGATATTAATGGCTGCGATTAAGAAGCTACAGATCTGAATTTAATAAACCTTCAATCTTCTTCAAACCCCTGATGTATTTCCTCAATTTGAAGCACAAATAGAACCTCTGTATGAAGCTGTGATGTTCCCCTTCCGGAATAAGATTTAATAATAAACAAATAAATAATATTGGTAATATTCAATGTTACTAGGAAACAATCAAATAATATTATTAGAGAATAATGATACTAGTAAATAATCAAGAATAGTAAACATTAATCATTGTTAATCGATAATAGTAATATGTTATTATTATTATTAAATATAAATAAATAATAACAAATCAAATATTATCTTTTATATAATATAAATCTGAAATATAATATATATTAATTAAAGATATATTATAATATCCACCAACATTTAAATATTAACATAAATATCAAAATACTAAATATAATAATATAAATGACAAACAATTATAATCTGACAAGTCAGCGACCTGACTGGAAAGGTGGCCGAATACATAAGAATATGAAGGGTTGCGTTTAAGACAAACATCATCTGCCAGAATAATATCAAAAGATATTGACATCGAAATTGGGACGATATTAAGGGTGGGAACAACGTAAGAGGTTTAAGAACCAAACTAAATTAATATTTCAAAGATGGAGAAACTTAGAACCGCCACTAATTTGGCAGCGATTAGTCAATACAAGGGAGAGAGACAATTAAAGACTACTAGAGAATATCATATGAAGATATTAGTAAATGCAGAAGTAGAGGTCAGCAACTCATATTGGCTGACAAAGAGAAAGGATGAGTAATTGTTTATGTCCAGAGTGATAAGTTAACGATAGGAGCGTAAAAGAATAATATCCAATCATTGATAGCAGATGGCCAATCAGAAACCATGAGTTGTACAAAGTGACTAGTTGTAAAACAAATCAATAACCAATAGGCACTAATTGTTACCAAGAAGACATAATAGTAAAAGAGATGACCCGTAGCATATGTTAAGGTGTGTCTCTTTAACTCTGCCAGATACATAATGGGAATCGATCCCAATTCAAAAAGGGGGGAAATATATATATTGGAGATTCGTAAATCATATTTTCTATAATAACCCCATACGAGTTTTGCAAAGCAAATATCATATAATAAATAATGATTATAGTTAGTGGCAACGAATTAAAAAGGGATAATTTATTTATAAAAAGCAGCAATTCATTTCTCAAACAGTGGCAGTTTGTCTATGAAAGGGAACGATTAAGAGTTGTGCCTTTTCATGTGGCTATCTCTTTTCAAAGAGACGTGTCTTTTCATTTGTATAAAAAAATATATAAAGATATCTGTATTTATAAAAATAAGGAGATATAGGTATACCTGAATATATATATATTATCAATCTAATAATAATAATGGAATTAGGATTGTATTTATAATATATTAATTATATATACTTAGCCAATTCCTTAACCACTCAATAATACAACTAAGTGGGTAGGGAGTTTGTGAAGGAAGAGGAGTAATTCGGTCACCTAATGGGGACATCCCAAAACGGGTAAGAACCATGAGAGAACCCACTTGTAGACTGTTTCCATACCCGAGCACAGTAATTCTACCATCCACTATAGGTATTAGCCAAGGTAGGGAAGACAGCCATAAAAAAGAACCAAATAATAGTATTCCAAATTTTGTTTCTTGAATCTTTATACTGAACTATGATAATAATAGGATATGAATCAAGCGATAAGTTTATATATATATATATATATATAATTAATTAAAGAAATTTCATTGCTTCATTGATATTTTCCTATTCTCAATCCTAACTCCTACCCAATTCTATATCTCTAGTTCACTGTTAAGACAGCTCTAGAAAGGGGTCATTAGAAGTGGTATCAGAGCATGATCCTGTCATCCTATAGGGTAAAAGGGATAAAACAAGGAATCATTCTAATCAATGAAAAGGTATCTAAGCATACACGCACACATACTTGAAATAATATATAGAGAACAAATTATAAATATTATAAATAGATTATAAATAAATTACCCTATTTATGGTGTATGCGTTTTACCTCATAAGAAAACAGGAGGAACGGAGGAAGTAAGTTAGGGAATTGCAGTTTAACGATTCTCCCAAGTTAAGTAGGCCACCCCAAGGGATGGAATTGTCATAGTGGGACGTTCCTACCTCTTGTGTGCCAAGAGGTGAGCTGTCATAGTGGGATGCTGCGCACTCTTGGGTTTGGTTGGGTTGAGCGGTTTACAAGCACCCTCTTGAGGCTTTCCTACCAAACTAGACCATGGTTGATTATGAAAGACACATTTATCATTCTTTGTTTTCTAGTCACTAAGAAAAAATCTAACAATGTATGTAATATGTTATACTTTGTGTATGCTTGGCGTCTTCATGCGTTAATGTGTATACTTCGTGTATGCCACATGTCTTCATGCATTAGTGTGTATGCTTTGTGTATACGTCATGTCTTCACATATTCATGCATGTGTTTTCAAGTGTATACTCAATGTTTGATTCTATTTGGTTTATCTAGAATAATAGATTAACTTAAGAGAGATGAATTTGAGGCATCCTATCATATGGACATGGTTTCGGGGAAAACTCAAATTGGCACTGTTATAAAATGGTCTAAGATCATCCCTATAGAAAATGAGAGAAAACTTGTCTTAAGTCACCAAATTTTACTATCAAATTATAAGGAGAAGACACGTAATTGCTTGAGGGAAAGCAATTTTGGCGAGGGAAAGACTGTGATGTTCCCTTTCCGAAATAAGATTTAATAATAAATAATAATAAATAATTAAATAATATTGGTAATATTCAATGTTACTAGGAAATAATCAAATAATATTATCAGAGAATAATGATATTAGTAAATAATCAAGAATAGTTAACATTAACCATTGTTAATCGATAATAGTAATATGTTATTATTATTATTATTAATAAATATAAATAAATAATTACAAATCAAATATTATCTTTTATATAATATAAATCTGAAATATAATATATATTATTAAAAAAAATATTATAATATCCACCAACATTTAAATATTAACATAAATACCAAAATACTAAATATAATAATATAAATGACAAACAATTATAATCTGACAAGTCAGCGACCTGATTAGAAAGGTAGCCGAATACCTAAGAATATGAAAGCTTGTGTTTCAGACAAACATCATCTGCCAGAATAATATCAAAAGATATTGACGTCGAACTTGGGACGGTATTAAGGGTGGGAGCAACATAAAAGGTTTAAGAACCAAACTAAATTAATGTTTCAAAGATGGAGAAACTTAGAACCGCCACTAATTTGGCAGCGATTAGTCAATACAAGGGAGAGCGACAATTAAAGACTACAAGAGAATATCATATGAAGATATTAGTAAATGCTAAAGGAGACGTCAGCAACTCATATTGGCTGACAAAGAGATTGGATTATAACAGCGACTATATTGAGTAATTGGTTATTTCCAGAGTGATAAGTTAAGGATAGGAGCGTAAAAGAATAATATCCAATCATCAATAGCAGATGGCCAATCAGAAACCATGAGTTGTACAAAGTGACTAGTAGTAAAACAAATCGATAACCAATAGTCACTAATTGTTACCAAGAAGACTTAATAGTAAAAGAGATGACTCGTAGCATATATAAAGGTGCGCATATGTGAAGGTGCGTCTCTTTAACTCTGCTAGATACATAATGGGAATCGATCCCAATTCAAAAAGGGGGGAAATATCAATATTGGAGATTCGTAAATCATATTTGCTATAGAAACCCCATACGAGTTTTGCACAGAAAATATCATTTAATAAATAATGATTATAGTTAGTGGAAACGAATTAAAAATGGACAGTTTCTTTATAAAAAGCAGCAATTCATTTCTCAAACAGCAGCAATTTGCAAGATAACGATTAAGTGTTGTGCCTTTTCTTGTGGCTCTCTTTTTTAAGAGACGTGTCTTTTCATTTGAATATGAAAATATATACATATTTGTATATATAAATATAAGGAGATATAGGTATACATGAATATATATATATATATATATATATGTTAAAGATAATTAAAATAGCATATATATTAGATATGAGCGAATATATATATATATATATATATAATGATAATAATAATGGAACTAGGTTTGTATTTATGATATATTAATTATATATACTCAGCCAATTCCTTAACCACTTGTAATACAACTAAGTGGGTAGGGAGTTTGTGAAGGGAGAGGAGTTATTCAATCACATGATGGGGAGATCCCAAAACGGGTAAGAACCATGAGGGAACCCACTTGTAGACTGTTTTCATACCCGAGCACAGTAATTCTAACATCCGCCATAGGTATTAGCCAAGGTAGGGAAGACAACCATATTGAAGAACCAAATAATAGTATTCCAAATTTTGTTTCTTGAATTTTTGTACTGAACTATGATAATAATAGGATATGAATGAAGTGATAAGTTTACATTTAATATATATATATATATATGTAATTAAAGAAATTTAATTGCTTCATTGATATTTTCCTATTCTCAATCCTAACTCTTGCCCAATTCTATAACTCTAGTTCACTGTTAGGACAACTCTAGAAAGGGGTCATTACAGAAGCCCTCCAAAGCGATAATTCAGCTGAACTTTCACAGCCTCAAGATCGCATAAACAGTGAAGAGATTTCGTCCTCCAATGCTGAAGATTGTTGAAACCCTAGGTCTCAATGCACAAATCCCAAGACATCAAAAAGAAAAGTCAAATAATCATCTCATAATGAGTTTGATTTGCTTGAGGGTGCTTTATATAGTTCCAAAACTTGGTTCTATTCACCAAGCTTCATTAATAAGCCTCTTTAATGACTTAAATATTTGCGTTTGTGGTTGACTTTATGTTATATCATTAATGAGGCACCCCTTCTCAATTAAATCATTTAATGCTCATTAAATATGTCCCTTGGCCCCATTCACTTTAATGACTTTATAATTAACATTTATAATTGCCTTTGTGTTGACCATAACTTATGTCATAATAAAGGCGTCCTTTTTCATTAAATATAATGGCCCCTCACATAATAACACTTTACAAAGTTAAATAATACTTTATAATATAACCATTATAAATAATATCATTAATGCCATTATGATTTTATTATCTCATTGATTACTCATCATATCTCTCTCTCTCTCTCTCTCTCTCTCTCTCTGAACCTGTAGGTCAACCACTATTTCCACTGCGCAACCAATTGCCTTACTAAAAATAGTAAGGGTCCCTCTCTATCAACCACTGACTTACGATAATTAGTAAATCCCTGTATACCTAATCAAATAAATGGTGCCAAGGGTCATCACTGCAACTGAGGTGGGTCCGGTGCCCTGCCAAATATAGAAATGTTGGATAAATGACTTACTATAAATAGTAAGTGTACCAAACTAGACCAAAAAATGAGCAATCCTGAACACTCGTGTATTCCGGAAGGGAAAAAACCTCCTATTCTGCCAACTGAGACCCTCTAACCATCAATCTTAGCCTACGAGGGCCAATGATAGGCTAAACCAATCATAAACCATGGTGAGCTAAAATGGGGACATTACAGTTCCTAGAGATCTCTTGATATGTCCCAATCAACTCCCAGTCAATCCCTAAACTAAAAAATAGGGATTCCTCCTAAAATCTAGGAGACTATCCCAAACTGGCCAAACTGGCTCACAAAGCCCCTGTGTTACTCCATAAGCCCCTTGTATGGGTCCCCTGTGCAACTAGCCTATAGGAACCATATAATAGGCCAACCTCCATTGGTAACCAAATTGCCTAAGGAGGGGACATTGCATAATTACAACAGGTTTGATCTATTCAAATTTCTAATAAAATTCAGATAGCAATAAATCGATGGAACTGTTAACTCCAGAATCTGCACCCTAACACTAAGCACATAAACATTAAAAAAATTCTGGATAACATGGGAACAATCACAAGTTTGTGGGTAAACTATGTGGGTGACTGAACCTCCGGGTTCTAGGCCGGTTCCTATTGAATTCTTCGAAAATGGATCACCTATGCTACCTGAAAAACTTAC
>MU226746.1:558156-581652 GCA_018584345.1 Thuja plicata | reverse complement strand
TGAAGTTGAACTAATGGATTAATAATTTATTGATATCAATCAATTAATTAATAAAACATTACTTTGTGAACAATAAAAAATATTACAAATTAATTGGACAATTCCAAATTAATTTAACAATAAAGTGTTGGAAACTTAAAAATAAGTTTAGGGTTTAGGGAAGCCCCTGTGGTCCGCGTTAACGGCTTAGGCACGAGGGGTCCCAAACTCCTAAAGCAGGAGGCACCATATTGAACACAAAGTGACGGCGATCAAGAAGCTGGAAAACCACGAGTAGAGTAGAACCGGAAAACCGCCAAGGAAAACCGTCATGGGAAACCGCCGAGGAAAACCAGAACTACCCTCGAAAACCGCTCGCAGAAGCTGGGAAGCCGGCCGAAAAAACCCCAACTCGACGGGGGACCTGCAACGCAGAGAGGGGAGCCGAAAGGGCAACCCAAAGGACGCGGCACAACACGCAGGAGGCGGCGACCCAAAAGAGCCGAAGCTCGTCCACGAAGATAGCACGACGAGCGGGGAAGAAGAACGGGCCAACAGGGGTCAAAATGCGGACTGCCCGGATCCAGCACGGACCGGGTTGAGAATCCGGACCCGGACCCGGATCCGGGGTCAAATACGCGAATCCGGTAACTTAGCCTAAAACCCAATAATACTTTTGGTTAGTCAACGCCTAGGTTTGCCAGGCAATTCCAAACCCTAATACCCAGCAAAGAAAATGATTGTTCACTGATGAAATTCTTGCAATTGTTGGATCTATAAGATTGGGATAAAATGTGAACTGCCTCTGATCTGATTTCATGTACCAAGCCCCACATTACCTCCTTGATCACTATTTCTCATAGAGAAATGGTACGACTGCTATAGGAATTGATGGATGCGAATATAATCTCTAAAAATGTCCAGATCTACTCCTTGCTATGCACTAACATTAAATCTTGCAACACCTCTAATGCAAATCTGAGATTATTAATCTTCCTGCAAACCTCTAAATGAATAATCTGTATGAATGTTCTTGGATGGACTTTCACACCTACAAGCACTCCATACCCTAAGAGTTTTCATTCTCAAAGTCCAATCTTCTCATCTGAATCCCTTGCTCTCCACAAGAAGCCCAAAATATTCAATTTTCTAGTACCAAGAGACGAGTGAATCCAAAAAACCCAAAAAAATTTCCTTTATTCCTCCAATAGCCATGCTCATATATTAAATAAAATATGTTTTATTTTCTCTTTTAAGGCTGGTTGATCCCTCTCATGACCCCTTTTTTTTAATTTATTAAGTTGTCTTCTAAAAACAACTTATATTTCACTTAGAGTAGACTCACTGCATGGTGGCCCCCCTTATTAAACATACTGTATTTAATTATTATAAAGTTCCTTCATTAAAAGCACTTTATTTTATTCATTTAAAAACAGTATAGTTTAAACTTAATTATTATTTTTACTCCTAAAACTCATCACTTGACCTCTCCAACTAGAAACTAATGTTGCACTAGGTACCTGGGTGATGTCCAAATATAGCAAGCCAACTGCCAGTCCCCTCTTAAAAATTAGGACTCCCTCCTAAAAATTAGGAAATTGTCTCAGACCATCCAAAATGTCTTAGAATGCATAACAGGCCATCTCCCAATCTCCTAAAACTTAGTGATCCTTTTAAAAAATAGGAGACTTCCTCAAGCAACCTAAACTCGGGCCACTATAGTATTTGTTCACTCTCCCACATTGCATCCTCAACTGGCAGATCCTTCCGCTTCACCATATACTCCGTGATGACCCTCCTCCTCAATCTCCGCTCCCTGGTTTCAATGATGGCCTCAAGGAAAAGAATCAAATTCCCCTCCTCATCTAGGGGTGGTAGTGTTGTTGAAGGAACCACATTGTGCCCAATCGCCTTGTTGAGGCAAGATATGTGGAAAATAGTGTGCACCTTGTTGTCCGCCGGAAACTCTAACTCATAAGCCACCTCCCCATTACACCAGATAATCCTGAAGGATCCATAATACTGTGGCTTGAGTTTCTCTACTCCACTCTTCCTTGGAGTGGACTGTTGGTAGGTCTACAACATCAAGTACACCATATCACCAACCACAATAGAACACTCGCTCTCTTCTAATCTGCATACTATTGTTGGTTCTCTGTCTTTTGAATATTCTCCTTCAGAGACTTCATGATGTCCTAACTCTCCTGAAGAAGGTCCTTGGCACTAGGCACCCTGCTATCTCCAAATAACAAATCTAGAAAGTTTGGTGCTTCATACCCATATAATGGCATGAATGGTGACATCTAAATAGACATGTGATAAGTGGTATTATAGCAATACTCACATAAGTGTAGCCACTTAACCCATGCCTTCTGCTGTCAAGCTATATAATTTCTAAGGTATCCCTCCACCCACTTATTGACAATCTCTATCCACCCATTAGTCTATGGGTGGTAACTAGTGCTCGGGGTGAATTTTGCCCCATTGAGTCTGAATATCTCCTACTAAAAGTGACAAATTTGCTGTCCCAATCACTAACGATACTCTATTGCAACCTGTGTAGCCCGAATACCTCTCTGAAAAACAAATTAGCTTCATGGACTGCTATAAATCTGGTTGTGATCACAAAGAAGTGTGCAAGCTTCGTGACCCTATCGACCACAACATGAATACAGTCTCTGCTCTGGGCTTTGGGTAAGCCTGCGATAAAATCCTTAGAAGTACATTCCCACTTCCAATTAGGAATGGGTAGGGGTTGTAGTAAACTTTTTTGAAAAGAATGCTCCTGCTTGTTTGCTAACAAACAAGGCACTCCCTCACATACTGTAGGACCTTGGACTTGAGACCCTTCCAAGTGAAACACTCCTTAATCTACCTATAAGTTCTGAAGTGCCCTAGGTGCCTTGCCATGGAGGCATTATGAATGGCTCTCAATTTTTTCTTCATCTCTAATCTTGGTACCAAAAAAATTCTCCCCTTGTAAATGATAAGCTCATTCACAACATAGTACCAGTCATCCTGTAAGGTACCATCAATGATGCTTGAAGCCCATTGATCCTTGGCATAATCAACTAAAATCTACTTTGTCCAATCAGCTGTAAACTCTCCAATGGATCACAAATGAGGTCTCATCGACAATGCATCAGCAACTGCATTCTTCTTCCCCTTGACATAAACAATGTCAAACTCATAAGCTTGTAGCTTACTTACCCATTTCTACTGTCGGACATTAAGGTGCCTCTGATTAAGGAAACACTTCAGGCTATTATGATCTATCTTAACTCTGAATGCTTCAAAAGATATCTTGAACAACCTCTTAACAAATAAATCTACATATTGTATTGATAGCAATAGCATAACCAAAATAAAAATTTACACCTCTACAGTGCTAACAACATATATCCATTGTAGATACTATTACTAGGGCAAGGCTACATCAATCTATTAAACCCCCCTTTCCCCACACCCCCTTAATGACTTAATTAGATGAAATTTGAACAATTTAGTCATTACATCAATAATGTGAACTTAAGTTCTGTAAGGGGCTTAAATAGACACAACAAAATCTTCAAGTGTCCCTACGATGGCTAATCCATTCACATGAGTACATGGGTAAGTGATTGCTACAACGACCAAGTAAATCAGGAAGTGGTGGTCATACTAGGTTCACTTTGTTGTACTCTAAAGTGCCACCTTGTCTTGAATATTTCATTATAGTATCATGATATGTCCAAGACTAGACAAAATGTAGCGTTATGTTCTATCCTCCAATGGATAATCCCATCAATTTTCTAAACATCTCATGCTAAATATTTTCCACCCTAGAAGTATCTTGAGACATATTTGCATGCCCTAACTACACTTCATTCAATTTTCCTACACAATATCCTTGGACTTCACAAAATCTATGAGGTACAAATGCTTGTGAAGCATCAATAGTAAGATTGAAATTAGCTTGTTCAACATCTTAACCAGTTTGCTTCCCTAACCTCGTAGATTGACCTTTTGTTGCCCACATCAATTCATCTTCATGCACATCCCTCAAAGTTGTATAATACCACTTTGCTCGCATTTGTTGGCCCTCTTGAATGGGAGGTTGATGTAAGAACCCTCAACAGATTCAAACTTTGTTCACTGTGGAAGGTTGTCTTGTGTTTTGGAAACTTGCAACTTGCAACCTTTTTTGTGTTTTTTTTTTCAAATATATGATTTTTGCAATTTTCAAGATATATGCTATTTTAGGATTTTTCAACAATTTATGGGAATTGAAATTCTAAGCTTGAAATTCATACGCACTTACAAACTTTATTTTCCAATCTCTAAATGCAAGTATTTACACATGCTGAATTGTATGCATTATCATTATTTAAAAACAGAATCTGGAACCTGGAGGACTGAAATTTATGACTGTCTTGTTTCTCTTATAGAGATCGCAGCCACCTAGAAGTTGAAATAGCTCTGAGGTGGATACTGGTACTGCTTCGCTGGCTCCAATCAATGCAAAAAAAGCCTTCACAATTCATTTACGGGCCCTCCAATTAACATCGCAGCCCCTGAGAAGTCTAACGCTTCCTTCAAATGAGATGGTTGCTCTCAATTTCCAAATGTAGCCCTCCCTTATGTCACACTGGCCTCCAATTATAGACCGTTCTCGATAAATTAGAAGAGCCAACCAACCCTCTTATAAAGCTACGACAATAAGAAGTCTGAACGCAGCCTTAAGAACATGCTGCGATTTGTTTTCAAACTTGTTCCTTCAACCCTGCAATGTAAATCTGATATCTAATGCAGAGAATGAACCCCCAAATTGATCACAAATAAGCCCAAACTTGGCCTCTATATGAGACCAATGACATGGCACAATTCACTAGACCAGATTGTCCAATTCAAAGTGCAATAATAGCTCTGTGAATTCACAATCCACCAGGCACAACAAAACTTCAAACCCTTGGCAGGGAATACCAATTCACCAATTTCCAATGTCAAAAATGCACAATCATCAATAATTCCATTCTTTTCATTTGAATACATTTATAATCTTCAAGGCAAATCGGCTTGGAAGCTTCAACTTCACTCTCTGCATATCTTAGATCATAACTTAGTCATTTGGATATATTTGCTTTTGTTGCCAAGTATGAAATATAATAACTTATTATATTTCCCTCCAATATGAATTGGCGCCATGTAAAAAAACTCATAAATAATTATTTAATGACTTGGTCATATTATATAGTTATAAACCATATCATTAATTAGACTTAATTAATGAGCACTAACCCATTAATATTTTCAGTCACCAAATAACCAAGTGACCAAGTCAAACTCCACAAATTTCCTAACAAAGCCATCACCTGAACATCCTACCACAAATAGTAACTGACCAATATTGGACTTACTAGAAATAGTAAGTTCCTATAAATGAAAGCTCTGTAGACGTCCCCACAACTCCATACTGATGCCAACTGCTCAGGTGCCCTTCGGAGTGGGGAACTAACCTCTGACTCTGCCAACTAGACCCTCTAAACAACTCCATAAGCCTATGAGGGTCAGGAAATAGGCTAATCCTCTGAGATGACACTCACAAAATTGGGGACATTACAGTTGAGCATCACCCTCTACTAACCCTTGATCTTGCTATGAAAACCGAAAGTGATTCCTATTTTCTCCATTTGAGCAAGCTGATTTTTGACCTAGACTCGAACATGGCACCCAAACGTAGTGAATTAAGAAAACCTTTAACTATAATGACTTTTAAGGATTTAAAACTGGTATCATGCACCATTCTGTAAATGAACTTTTAAGACACAATAAACTAATTTAATAGAAGCTACTTTGATCATATATACAAGTATACATTAACACATGGGTATAAAACCAAATTTTAGCTAAAGAAAACAACATTTTTTCACATATAATGCAATGTCCCCATTTTCAGTCACTTTAGTATTGCAGTTAGCTCCGAGTTTCTCAATGAGTTTAAGACATGTCTAAAGAAATGTTTCATGTTGGAAATGAGCTTAGTTGGTGTTGAGGACTCCTATGACAAATTTCTGAAATGATTTTTGGCTTTTAGTGTGTTCTCTGAGACTTTTGGAGAGAGCATCTATTTATAGTAGACCTCCTAGTCAGCCCCAATTTTCTTTCTTTATCATGGTATAGCTCTAGTCACCAATACATTTAGATTTAGATTTTGATGCTTTTTATGTTTTGCACTACTCAAGTGTATTATTTGGTTTCAAATTAATTATTTTACTAAGGTTTCTTAATTTATATAAAATAATTTAAAAGGCACCTTAGTGTTGTAGCTCGTCGGAAAGGGGATTAAAAAATTTCAAATCATGGATACATAAAACAGGGACCCTCATGAGATCGCTCCTATAGTCAAATTTCAATTCCAATTTTGACCATTGTCTCTAATTAGGTGTATTGTTTAACTATATTTAATCAATTTCACTAAAATTCCTATTTTAGTTCAAATAATTTATTGGGCATCTCACTGTTATTGCTCATTGGAAACAGAACAAAAAGTTTTAAATCTTGACACTTAAAAGTGATTTTAAGTGTAGAAAATGTTTAAAAAGTAATTTAAAATTAATTTTTTAGAGTTAAAAGACATAACAAATTAATGAAGTGATTTTAAAAGGGATTTTTTTTAAAGTTCCCTAAAGGGGGATGGATAGCTCATTTGGTATGTTGAGTTTATTATTTCTTACATTTCTCTCTGAGAAAAACCTTGTGGTTCTGAAGATTTGGACTTTGTCCATCACAGCCTTCCTAAGGACGAAATCCCTCTTGGAGAAGACTGGCTACAATAGTGAATGATATATTTTGGCTGGTATTTGCTGGAGATTGTTAATGTTATTGTAGCTATGGTCGAATTCCTTCAAGCCAACATAGATAGCATAAAGGTTGTGATAATATAATTATTGTGATATAATAATTATGTTGATAATTATTGGTAATGTAATAATTATATTAACAATATAATTATATTATAATATAATTTGTGATAATATTATATTATAATATAATTATATTGATAATATATAATTATATATTAATTATATGGGTTATAGCTATATATTAATTATATATTAAAATATAATTATATGTATTAATTAATTGGGCCACATATGAAGTGTGGTGACCCTTAGTGAAGGGGCACCACCAATAGATAGAAAGGAAGATTAAATCTTCCTCTCTTAATACAAGATAAGATAAGATAAGATATGATAAATTATTAATGTCCAACAAGAGACCACAAGCGGGCCTAAGGGACTGAGAGTACAACAGAGAGCCCATAAGGCAGCAGGACAACCAAACAGTGTCCGAGAAAAGAGAAACCAACAGAAAAAGAAATAGCAACAAGAGCCAGAAAGGAGAAGAAACCGCGAAACCACCAAACATCTAGTGGTTTCCGGATACCGAAAAGTAGCTCAAGATCGACGGGTAGCTATCCGTGAGGGGAGGAGTCTGAGTCAGAGTCCATCTCTGGGAGGAAGGAGTTCGCTGTCGCCGATGGGGCTATAAGAGCAAGTGATCTCTGCGATGTCTGACCGATCTGGAGTGAGGAACAGTGGAAGGACTCTCAGGCCTCTTGATTCCTCTAGGGGAGGAAACCGGAGCAAAGAAGGAGGTGATCTGCTGGCAAAGGGACGTAGAGCCCGGGGGAGAGAGCACCTGTAAAGTCGAATCACAGAGACGGAAGGCCTCCTGGAGATAAAGTGCCAAGCAGTGTTGATCCTCGTACTTGAAGAAGGAAAACATAGACCTGCAGTCCCTGAATAGACAGTGGACCCTCCCACGAATCTCATAGTAAATTGGACAGTAGAATAAGAAATGGAACTCGGTCTCAGCGAACCTCATATCATAACACTGACAAAGCCTCTCCTCTCTACTGGTCTGGTGGTCAGTCTAGATCCGAAGTCGGTGAGGGCCAACTCTAAAGGACCTGAGCTGGATACGTAGGGCGTGGGGCCAGCGTCTGAAAGTATACTGGGGCCGAGTGATCAAGCCATCATGAATATCAATATAGTGCTCAGAATAGAAGGCCATACAAGGCCGAAGGCCACCAGGAGGATCAACCCAAGTCACCTGAACATACCTCCTGTAAATATCTAACCTGGTGCTCTAGTTCAACTCCGATTGAGAGGGGAGGAGATGAGCAGGGGCGTCGAGGGAATACTAAAAGGGAGGGAGGTGGTCGATATCAATACCAACATTGTTGAGGAGACTGGAAGCCTGAGCATACCAGCATCGAGCACGCCTATTAGGGTCTGAGGCCGCCAACGAAGCCAAAGAACAATAGGCTAAGTAAGAATAGCGGTATCTGCCATCAGTCGAGTCAGCAAAGCCCCTAAGTCTGTGATGTAACCAAACAAGATCGAAGATCGTGCAAAGTCTGAAGGGATGAGCCCCGAACTTAGCCAAAATGATGCTAGTGGGAGTAGTCGCCTGACAGCGAATGAAGCGTCGGAGAAAGAGAGTCTGCACTCTCTCAACAAAAGCCCAGTCAGTAGTCAATAAGGAGGGATCCCAAACAGTCGAGCCGTAAAGAACAGTAGGTCTAACCAGTGAGTCAAAGATAGCATCTTTGACGTAATATCCTGAAAGTGATGTCGAAAGCACTGTCGCTCAAGTAAGGCAAGAGATCCCAAACCCTTGTTGACCTGCGGTGTCATAGCCAGTCTCAAACTGAAGCGCAGCCCAGAGAATCTAATCCCCAAATAAGTGTAGCTGGAAGTCATCTCGATCTCGGTCCCTCTGAAAGAAAAGAGGAGATGTGAGGTTTTCAAACAATTGAAAGTCATGACCCGCGTCTTCCCCAGGTTAACCACAAGTTGCCGAGAGTCACAAAAGGAGGCCAGGCCATCTAGGAGTCGTTGTAATCCCTCGAGAGAGGAAGATAAGAGCACAACATCGTCCGCAAAGAGGAGGATGGAGATCAGGGTCTGGTGGAGGAGACAACCATCACTGGGAAGCGAGAAGCTCCTCAGGTAGGTCTCAAGCTCATCAATATAGATACCAAATAGCGTAGGTTAAAGTGGGCAACCCTGTTTAACGCCGATCGAACTCTGAATGAAATCCGAGAAACCAAGCGGGTTCCTAAGAACAATATAACAATTGCAGATTGAGAGATCAAAGTGCTTGGGGAAGACAATTATGAATTGTCTATGGCTGGGAGGGCAAATCAGTGCCAGTGGTTAAACGAGCACCATAAAAACATGGTATCAGAGTTAGGTTCCCTACCAACCTATAAGGTTTCAGGCAAGAGGAATGCATTCAATCGCAAGATATTGATTATATGAAGGAGAATAATATCACTTCCTACAATCCTATGCTAGGGTAATACAATTCACGAGAAGGATAAGGACACTAAGTTAGGCTATCAACAAATTTCAATTGTTCTGATTGTAAGAAGCTTGAACATATTGTGAATAAAATGCTTCTCATCATCTCAGAAATATGAAATTCGAATGATTAGACTATCACTGCAAAATTCCAATAATCCTATGGCTGAATGAGGATCGCAGACATGGAAGAATGTATATCTACAAGCAGCCTGGAAAGATAGCTATGCAACACGGTTCTTCGAAGGTCACCACAGAAGAATTTATCATTCCAGTGGAACCAGGAAAATGATGCTTGCAAAAGTTATAACTATGGGAAAGTTATGGCATGGATGTCATAGATCTAGCATAGACCTAATCTGTCTTCCAAGCTCATGAGGAAATATTTGAAGTCTGTGTGTTGCCATGTCTCGACAAAGGCTTCCGAACTCTTCCAATGCCCGACATAATTCAAGACCACAAAAATAATGGAGTTCCTGACCTAATTCACAAAGCACCAAATTCCCCGACTCTTCACTAAGAGACGCTTATCAGAATGAATGACACACAAGATGAATTCAATGTGTTATGGATGCCATTAGTAGAAATATAAGCGGGGGAGACTAGATTTAGTGGAAAAATTGGAGAGGAGTATATTAGCAAGCTCTGGATACATATTATTAAGCGGATGGCGGTCAAATGGATATGAACAGCAGCAGATGTGATGAGGATGCTGCAGACTTGGGTATTGAGATAAACACTCTGATCATGCTTAGAGACGATATATCAATTGATGGTGAATAATGCTTGAAAAATAGATTCCAATCGTGGTATCAAAATGACAGATGGCAAGAGCAGCGCTATGAAGGAACTGATTGCATGGGCATACGATCTTCAACAAATACATTCACCCAATACTAATAAATGAAATATTTTTGTCCAATTCCATATCAATGGGAGATTATAAAATCAGAAGTTTGTGCATTTTTAAATGACATTGGAGGGCGATTCCATGAAATAACTCTTTCTACTTGGAACAATATGGTTAACGACAATAATATTCATGCGATGTTTTTATTCTATTGTGAAACATTATAGTGGCATCTTAGAAGAGCGATAATGATAACTATTGAGGCATGGATCATAGTAGCGGGTACAAATATTCTAGAGCGGGAGCATTGTGATTGCTTATGTCAGGAACTATAATATCAAATATTCCAAGTCTCTCAACATTGATAATACCACTTCTTTATTTTGAGCAGATCCTTGTGTTTGTAGTGGTTGTGAAGGTATTAAGATTCCATAGTAAGGATGTAGACTCTGTAGTATTCAATCTATCCATGCATGTTGATCATTGGTCACAAACTTCATGGTCTCGAGGGAGATGGCGAATTGCTCCAAGCAATATTTTATTGTTGGAAATTCTTCTGGAGTTTCATAACCAGTTAGTGGTAACATTACTCGGCATCTACAATGAGGGATTTGAGTGAGCACTACAAAAGTATATCAGACTCCCTTAGTTTGTGAACACCCTTAGAATTTTGCAAGATTCATAATTCGCGCCCAATCAATTGGTGGTATCAATTAGTTGTAGCAAGTTGTAGGACAATAACCATATCTAAGTGTATACAGGGCCCATGATCAAACCTTGGCATTTTTGGATTGTCCAGTAGTTGTGTATATGCTTATGCATTGGTTGTTTTCATAGCCTGAGACTACATACAACCATCACTAGCACTTGAGGTGCTGCTGCAATACATTCCCGACAGCGATTCCAAGATACAGAATAACTGGATACAAAGTGTGGTAACTTCTATAAAAGCTTGTGATGATGCAATAGGTAGGATCTGATAATTGTTGCTCCTAGACAAGTATCCACAGATGTGGAATGCCTTCGAGAGAAAAGTATTTTTCAATCCTATCAAAATAAAGTAGTTGATTGCTCAACAAGTTGTGGTAATGTGGTTCAACCACTGCTGGATCGTAGATGGAAATGACTCTGATTAGGATAGTGATGTGATTGTTGGCCAAAGCTGAAAGCTCGCCCTGATAGCTCCTATCGTGTCCCTCCCATATTGGAAGTAGACTAAGGTTTTCAGATCTATCAAATAGAAGATAAGTATTCCATGCTTGATTAATGCACATGAACTTTTTATAGTTATTAACTCATGCTATAACATTGGGATAGTAAATCTTGTATGCTTCTATCATTGGTATTTCCCTTTGGGATAGTTTGGTTTTATGGACTATTTGTAATCTCTTTGAAATGCTTTCAAGATGGCTCAAGAAGCATAAGAGATTGCATTCAAGGGAGAAAGAACTTGATGCTTGCAGTTATGGGACTGAGTTGAAGATTGAAATCAGATTCAGAGGGAGTTTGACAAATCCATCTGAGGCAACCTTGAACAAGGTGATTAGGAGGTTGATGCATGTACTTGGAGCTTCAGAAGGGAGCTACACTATCATGAATATCTGGTGTTGCCAAGCCTGGGGATAAATCCACAGTTTATTACATTCACTCATGTTACTATGGAATTAGACAGAACATTTGTGTATGGGAAATTGCTCTTGCAAACAATGTTGTCATCATTGAACAAATAAATCATGTGCCAGATGATGAGTCTCTTGGAGCAAGATATCTTCCATGATTGGAGTATGTGAACAGGGTATGCTTCCGTGACAAAGGGAGAAGCTAAAGAATCTGCACATCCGAGGATCTTGATTTAGAGGGAGTAGACCATGTCAATATGGTTTCTCAAGTGATTAAGAAACTGTAGCAATCTGAGGACTATGATTCATGGGATGGAGTCCCATGTGTGTAGGTTGAAATGCCTTTATGTGGACACCTAAGTCATGATATTCCTGGATAGCTTGGGGTTCATCCAGAGTGATTCAAACTATATTAGAGATATGGTGCATAGGAATGCTATTCAATCGAGGTACATTATCACTAAAGAAAGATGGTTGATATTCTCACCAAGCCTCTTGCCAAAGTAAAGTTTATGCATATTTTGAGACAAGCTTGGAGCTGTGGAGAACGAAGCCCTTGCTGAGAGGGAGTCTCAGCATCAGTGATTTCTTGAGATGTACTTAATGCATTCCTCTCTGAGAGAGAAGTTTGAGGTATCAACCCTTGTAATGCATTCTTCTCTGTCAGAGAGAAGTTTGAGGTGAAAGCCCTTGTTCCACCCTCTTGGAGTAGCCACGGTGGACCCACCCTCTGATATGGTTCATAGTAGATGTCATGTGTGTGACTCCATGACTTCATTGGTTTATGGGCCCCTGTGGACATCATTGAGAGGTGACGATCTCTCAATGCTGAACACTTGTATTTCTGGTTATTATTGTAAGGTGAGGACTTTACAATATTTGACCACACTATCATGATGGATATCATGAGACTTGATATTCGTGGACATGTCATGATGGTTGATATCTCTTAAGTAATATCAAATTGATATGGTGGATATCATGAGACGTGATATCTATGGATAAGCCTTGATAAATTATATTATTGAGATATTCATGGTGGATATTATGTGACTTAATATCCGTGGATATGCCATGAGTTAATATCCTTATGGTAGGTATTATGTGACTTGATATCTGTGCACATGCCATAATAGTGAGTTTATGGTGGATATCATGTGAGATAATATCTGTAATGAGCGTGCCTTGCTCAACTCGTAAATCAATTGGAATTTTGCACAAAACTAATAATTATGTTTTGCAAGGAACTTATTTAAAATTTCGGTTCAATTTGAAACTTCTCATTCAACAAACACAAATTCCTTACAATCTTTATTTGATCAAATTCTGAATTACAACTATGAAATATACAAAATTCAGTAATAAAGAACCTTTAAAAACTTTGTTGTCCTCCCCACGTTGCTAGTGATCACGCCAGCTTGGAGTTTCAAGATGCTTGTTGGCCATGGCATCCCAACAAAGCTCACGCGAGCTGGAAGATGCTCCTTTCCACGCGGTTTCACTACACCTCCCGTGTCAAGGAATCTGCGTGAGTGAAAGTCACGTCAGCTGCTGGAGGAGATATCACGGCATGAACAGCATGCCACAAACCATACGTAGCCAGCCAATAACTGTATAGGTTATTCTCCTTGCTCCAGTTCCCACGCCAAATAGTAGTAACTTTTATTGCTAATCAAGCCCTTCAATATCGAAGGATGATATTAATGAATTTCGGAATTAAATCGCACCCTCAGTGTGCATGAACAATTTCAAAACTTCTCTCTTAGCCACAGATAAATACAGTAGAGATGCCCTATCAATTTGCTATCCAACAGCAGCAAATTGTAATACAAAATTCAGTTCTCAGAATGAATAACTCCCTCCAGTCACAGGCAAACAATACGAAGGAAGCAAAATTGGTTATACTTCAACAACCAATTGAAGAAATGGTTCTAGAAGAATCAATCTTCCAGATGCCAAATCGATTCAGTATCAAACCCTTATACCTTAGCAAGGGATTTGATTTACAAATCAGAACTTCTCCTCAGAGAAAACTAACAAAATATAATCTATTCAATCGATGATGAATGAATGCCTTGCTTATTGATTTTATAATTAAAAAGTGTCTTCTCTCACACACTTTTCACTTGAAGCACTTTTATACTTAGGCACATATTGAGTAATATAATTTATTAACTCATTTGGCTCCAAAAATGACCTTTTCATCAATATCATGAAATTATGACACGCAAGGTCCCTGTTTCTTGTGCCCAAAATTTAACAATTTTCATCCCGGTTCCGACGAGCTATAACACGAAGGTGCCCAACATATAATACCAACAATAATGGCAACCTTAGCAAATTTAATTAAATAATAATAATAATTCACCCATCTTGCGAAAACAACTAAAGAAGCATCAGAATCGAAATCTGTCTGCACTGGAGTGATTCTGATGATAAAAGATGATGAACGAACCAGACGGGGTGACTTACTAAAAATAGATGCTCTCTCCAAGATTCTTGGAGCCCAAACCGGAAGCCAGAAATGAAAACTGAGAGCATCATTCACTCCTCTAACTCATCTGAGCTCATCGAAACTATCCATTGACTTACTATAAATAGTAAGTTCACGCCAATGATCCTCTAAACACCTCGCCAGACCACGAGGATCGCAATAGTGACCTGGCACCATCCATTCAATGACCCTGCTAAAAATGGGGACATTACAAATGTCATGATGGTTGATATCTCTTAAGTAATATCAAATTGATATGGTAGATATCATGAGACGTGATATCTATGGATAAGCCTTGATAAATGATATTACTGAGATATTCATGGTGGATATTATGTGACTTAATATCTGTGGATATGCCATGAGTTAATATCCTTATGGTAGGTATCATGTGACTTGATATCTGTGCACATGCCATAAGAGTGAGTTTATGGTGGATATCATGTGACATAATATCTGTGGATATGCCATAATTCCTGATATCACGGTGAGGTGATATCTTTCTCTCACACAATAGATAGATCTATAGTGTTCTCAACAAAGGATAGGAATACTCCTCCCTAGCTAAGAGCGAGTGTTAATGTTATTGTAGCTATGGTCAGATTCCTTCAAGCCAACATAGATAGCATAAAGGCTGTGATGATATAATTATTGTGATATAATAATTATATTGATATTTATTGGTAATGTAATAATTATATTATAATATAATTTGTAATTATATTATATTATAATATAATTATTTTGACAATATATAATTAAATGGGTTATAACTATATATTAATTATATATTAAATATAATTATATGTATTAATTAATTGGGCCACATATAAAGTGTGGTGACCCTTAGTGAAGGGGCACCACCAATAGATATAAAGGAAGATTAAATCGTCCTCTCTTAATACAAGAACAATATAACAATTGCAGATTGAGAGATCAAAGTGCTCGGGGGAGACAATTGTGAATTGTCTATGGCTGGGAGGGCAAATCAGTGCCCATGGTTAAACAAGCACCATAAAAACAACAGAGATATCTTACAAGTGTTTCAGAATTCTTTCAGATTTGAGATTTCCTTTGTCGCTTTTTTCAATGACAGGATTTCGGGAGAGTTCTGGTGTGGGCTATTTCATATCCTTTGTGATTTAGAAGTTTTACTACTTGGTGTGGGATTCAGTCTTTCATTATTGGCGTGGATTAATAACAAGAGTATCTTTCATGCAATGAGTCTTTAATCACTTTGGCATAGAGGGCTTTCGACAACATTTGCTTCATGTTGCTTTTAGCAATGAACTGGTGTATTAATTCCTGTTGGGAGTAAGGAAAGTTATCTCTGTGCTAGGCATGAATAGTGTGGAAGAAAATAAAAATTGAATCTGCTGCAATTTAAATCAGACCTGGGTATGTTCGTTCATTGGCAGTTTGAGCTGTTGACTAAAATGCCATTTAACGGTGGCACCAAGAGTTCCTTTGTGCAATTCTGAGTACTGCAATACAGATTGTGGATTGGTATCTATAATTAAAGATTGTTATTTGTATTTCTGAACACTACAAATTGATAACTGTCTGGTTTGGCAACTTAAGGTCAGAATTAATATCGCTGCAGTTGCAAATTAATGAAATCTATTGCTTATTAAGGAGAAACATTGTCATTTCTATTTATGTGCAAATGCACATCACATTTGTTCAATCAATATGTGTTTCTCTTCTTTTCTAAGAAATCTGCTTGCATTTAAATCAAACCCATATTATTACCCTTGCAAATCTGAAACAAAAAAATAAATCATCAACAAACTGAGTTTCTATGACCAAAAAGATAATGTTATTTATCACTGAATGTAGGCCAACTACTTGACATAATTCTTGAGTAATAAAGTAGAGGAAAAAGTGCAAAAAAAAATTTAAGGGTCCAGTGAGAAAAACGAAGACTTTTGAAGAGAGCCTTTTAGAAGGCTTGATAGAATTAAAGCAAAGTTATCAAAATTATATTACGATTTCTCAAAATATGGCAAGAATTTAAAGAATTGCATAAGCAATTGCATGAGCATCCTGATAAGATAAGGTAAGATAAGATAAGATAGGATAAGATAAATCTATTAATGTCCAACAAAAGACCACAAAAGGTCAAAGAGACTGCCAAGTACATCTAATAGGGGCCTGTCCGCAGCATTTACACCAAACGGTGCCCAAAGAAGAAAGCAACAACTGAAATAAAAGCATAAAGAATGATCCAATGGAAAAGTGAAGAAAACCTCCCAAACCCAATTAAGGGTTCCGAACCACCATGAAAAACCTCTGAATGGAAGGATAAGCAATAGGACTGGTAAGAGCCATGGGCTGCCTCGGAGTGACCCTGGATGATGATAGTTGTTGCCGAAAAGAGCCCTTTCTGGGCCTCACCAATTTGGAATAAGTGGTGGGCCCAAGATGACGCTTGGTACCGCACACTGAATGAGTCCCTGTGAAGAAGGAAGTAATAAGCTGGCAGGGTGGAGGCGTCGTCGAATGCTGGTGCTAAACTGTGTGGTCCTGAGACCTAAGGGCTTCCTGAAAGTAAAGGTCAAGGCATCTCTAGTCTGTATATCTGAAGAAGGTGGAGAGTAACCGTGCATCCCTAAAGAGGCATCAGAACCTCCCCCTAATCTCGTAATAAAGAGGGCAGCGAAATATGAAGCGCTCCTTAGACTCCACCTCCACAATGTTGCACAGTTGACAAATTATGTGCTCTATCAATATGATGCTCGGACTCGCAACGAAGCCAATGCGAACCTGCTCTAAAGGAGCTAAGGGGGATCCTGAGGGAATGTGGCCAGTGCTGGGATAAGTAGGAAGGACAAACAATGAGTCCATCCTTCAAATCCAGAAAGTTCTCTACATAGAAGACCATCTTAGGGCAAAGGCCCCCGTGGGGATTAACCCAAACAGTATGAATGAACTGCCTGTAAATGTCGTCTTTGATCCACCTATTCAGCTCCAGACGGGGGGGAAGGAGATGGGGTGGCCATCAAGAGAGTACTGGAAGGGAGGGAGGTGATCCATAGCTATCCCAATAGACACAAGAAGGGTTGAAGTCTCAGTAAACCATCCCCGAGCCCGACCAAAGGAATCAATGGAGGCAGTGATAGCCTCTAAAGAATAAAAGGTGAGGTAAGGGTATTTGCGACGCCCCTCACCCGAATCAGAAAAGCCCCGAATGCAGTGAAGGCACCAAACCAGATCAAAAATGGCCTCAAGCCTGAGTTGTTAAGGTATCTATTTTCAAAGAAAATAGAAACAAATGAAAAAGTTTCTTCCAGTGGAAGACAAAGAAAAACGAGAAAATGAAAAGAGGTTCACAATAGTTCATTCAGATGGAGATGGTACCTTGACTCATAAGGACTCTATGACTAAGCTTCAAGGTGATTCTTTTGTCAAGCATGTAGCTACTATGGATGAAATGGACCATGAAAGAAAAGACACAGCAGCAGCAGCTTTGCAACCACTTTCAGATTTATCCAATAATGCTACTAGGACTACTGACTTCAATAGTATTTCTTATTATGAGTTTACTAATGTTCTTTAAGATGAAAGGCTTGCTGACTTAAAATCAGCTATCGGCGATGGATTCTTGGATGATTTGGACCCAGAGTTTACTACTGAAAATGGTAATGGAGAGGCAATTCACTCTCCTTGCATGAACATGGTCGGAGCCTTCGAAGTTTGTAAGAGATTATTATAGAAGCAAGAAAATTTGCCGTGGTTTTCTCCAGTAAGGGTTTCTAGGTAAATTTCATGTGTTATTGTGCTTTTCTCATGTGCATGATTATTGATGTTGAATAAATGATGTTATTGCTCAAGTTTACTTTTGAGTAAATGATGTTACTGCTCAAGTTTTAAGTTTGTAAAAAGTAAAGATTATCGATATACTGATTCATCCCCCCCAAACCCTCAGTATAACCATGTGATCATCAAAACTTGGAAGACCTAGTGAGGGTGTGGACAAAAAAACATTGGTATTGAAACCTACATTACTCAACTATCTGAAAACAAACAGTCACAAAATAGTTACCAAAGAGAATTTGAGTTTACCACCCACCCACATCACAAACATGCCAAGAAAATGATTACATAGTGAGAGAGCATTTAGCATCTTTAGGAAATATTAACACGATCACAACAAGATTTCAAGTATGTGACCAATAGAGTTTCCAAAATTTGACTATTAAAATCTAATGCAAGAACTCCAAAAATAATTGGACTTAAGTCCCCTTTCCATCCAACTGGACATGCAGAAAACCTAAAAATGACTAAGGAAATAGAATTCTCCCAATAACCCAACATGACCGATATTCAATCTTTCAACACCCACATTCAAAGAAAAGTAAGGAGCCTGGAAAAACTAGTTCTCCCAACTTTGTTTTTAAAGCAGGATAATGCTCAAGTAAACATAAAAAAAGTCGAAACGAACAAGAAACAAACAAGACCTCTAGATTACAACAGGGCCACAGAGAACTTCAAACAAATTTTATAATTAATCCTAGAGGTGTGATAAAAAGACCAACAAGGGAAATACAGCATATGGTTTTCAAGAATGAACGCAAATAAAACAAGAAAATAGGTATCAAGATAAATAAATCAAGATTTTGGTATATAGATATATATTATTATCACCACCTTGTGCTTCCTTCTCATGATTTGCATTAGGAACATTGTCCCACCCCCTACTATTTAAAGGAGCCCTTAGAGAAAAGGTCAGATAGATTTAGATCCTGCTCCTCAAATATTTCCTCTGCCATGGCAACAATTCTGCACCCCAATAAATCATTGCCTCTATCAACTAGATTCAAGGGTGGGGCTCAACCCAAACTCTATCAAGCTC
Organism: Thuja plicata; assembly: GCA_018584345.1. Lineage (NCBI taxonomy): Eukaryota > Viridiplantae > Streptophyta > Pinopsida > Cupressales > Cupressaceae > Thuja > Thuja plicata. The sequence continues at coordinate 562,505 of MU226746.1, read as the reverse complement.
TTAGTTGTGTAGAGCAAGAAAAACACAAATTTCTATCGGTTAGGTGGTTTCAGAAAAATGGTTACTCAATTGAGTTATTCAGGATACTCTACAGAGTCTATAGATTTTCACTATATAAACATGTACAGGAAGAAATTCTTTTTTTGGAACCAAAGTATATGGATTTCATACAAAGAAAAAGAAAAGAAATACTTGTTAGAACACATGTATGATAGCCTCCGCATGCAATTTTCTGTACAAATGGCAGGTCTTTTACGTGAGATGGTATAGAGGAATCCTTTGTATGGCCCAAACCCTGAAATAATGATAATATAAACCAAGAGTAAATTTTGAGAGAAACTGACACAAACCAATATTTACATTGAGCCTTAAATAACTGCACTAACAAATGCATCTCTATACAGACCAGTTGGTACATTGTTCCTTGACCAAATGCAAAAACGTTGCCATCAACTGCAAGTTTGGATGAAGAAATCAGGAAATTGTGCAGATACAATATTAAAACTCCATAAGATTATAAGAAATGAAATAGTTAACAATGTTTTCTAATTAACAATGATCAGATACATTGACAACAATTAAATGCATGAGACTACTTTTTGTAACTTCACTACAAGATCAAAAAATGCAAGCAAAGAAATAAGCTAAAATGCTTATTTACCATCAATACATGCCGAATGTGTAAATCCAGCAGCAATCCTGCAAATCTGCACAAATAAATGTACAATGAAGCTAATTGATATTTCATGATCTTTGTCCAAAAACCATTTCACATACTTCAGTATACAAAAGAGAATATTTTGATCATCACCTTAAACCTCTCAAGAGATTTAATCAGCTTTGGAGTGTACTCGCTGCAAATAATAAGTACAAAACACTGAAATCAGCTCATATATTCATCTTTAGACTTTAACTAAAAAGGAAATGAAACAAAGAACGATCATGATACTCATAGTCATATCCATCAAAACCAAGAAAACATGTTGCAAAAAGTTACTCTCGTTATACAATATCGTAAAACAAGAACAAAAGGACTTCATCAAGAATGCTAGATGATCTCAATTCTAAATTTTGAATAAAACCAGTAATCAAAAAAATAAGTTATCTGAACACCAAATGAAGTGCTATATTGAGGATATAGAGAAAGGTTGAAGATTGACTTCTGGCAAGGAGAATGCTGCTCTAAGGCTTAGTGAAGAAGATGAAAGGTCATCCTACGTTGCTGCCTTTGTAGCTGCACATTCTCCAGCAATTTGACTCTTAGAGTACTCTTTTCTTCCTCTGTTCCTCATCATTTTCTACTCTCCTTTGCATGCCATTGGTAGATGTGTGTATTTGTATGTTATATTTGCATTTGGTTATTTTAAATTTTCTTGCTTTCAATTTGGAATGTTTTTTCCAGCCTATTTACTTCACATATAATTGTTGCATTAATAGCAAGGTAAGTGGGTAGTGCTCTTGCAGGTATTTTGCAACCAATTGGGGTGATTGATGGTGGATCGGAAATCATGTAACTCAAAACCTGATTTACCCACCCCTCCTAAGTGAGTGGTGGTAAACCCCCTTCCTTCCAGGCTGTCGTCATAAGCTCGGAGAGAGCAAAAACAACAAAAATATCAATACGTAAATCATGACCATGCGGACCACTCTTCTTGAAAAAAATATTATCTGATCATTATAAAAACAACCTTTTGTGCGTTGTGCAATATCGTCTAACTACTAATTTGCAGGGTCCAATGGAAATAAAACATGGCCTTGTCCTTGACAGGACCAAAACCTTAAAAGCTCTGTATTTCAACAAAAAAAAATCTATTAATTGTTTGGCAACAAGACCAAACCATTTTTCATTCCAATGAAAAAGAAAATCTACTATGCATCACTAACATCTTCAGTCTTCACTACATTCAATATTATCCATGAGCGCAAAATTTCCACCAAACTCCCCTGCGTACATGAGACAATAAACGAATTTCAAGAACTCCACTACCTTCCCTACCCTGTTTCTATGCTCCTTTTCATCCCTGACATTGGAAACAATGATGACCCAAGGTGCCATGTCATGTCCCTAAATAGTCATTAATTGACTATTTAAATAATAAGGGAATTTAATTATTTAATATTAATAGACAAATTAATTAATATTAAATAATTTCTATTTCAACTTTAAATTTTAAAGTTATTTGTTTTAAATAAGTAGTTCCTTTGCGGAACAGTTCCCTTACGGGATACAACCGACCACCTTGGTTGTAAATAAAAACAAGTCGGGATTTCACATGGAGGATGTGCTTGGATATTTCGCGAACATTGTTTCATATGAAGGAATTCATAATTACAATTCCTTTTGTCAAAATTGATAACATCTGGCCTAGTGGAATTTGGAGGAGTTAACGCTGGAAGAGAAATTGGGCGTCAGTACCCAACAGACGTGTCGGGCTGAGGAGAATATCAAACACCAAAGGCAATCGCAACACACCTTTGGTAGCATATGGTGGTCGTGGGTAATACGACAAGGATTGTCGTAGGTGCTGACAATGAACAGTGCGTGGTTTCGGCAATAAGCAGCAGCGTTTGACAAAATGACAGGGAAAGTCGTTTGCGAATTGGAAACAGCCACTCCGTCTTGAAAGGTAGCGGGAACTGTAGCGGTTAGTGGTGACAAGGCATAGTTGATTATTCCGTGGGATGCTGGACTCGTAGCAAAGTTCCATGCAAGGAAACATGTCGAGAACAGGGATCAACGGGAAGACTCGAAGATCTGCAGGTTGACATTCAACCGGCTGGTCATCATATTTACAACAGGTGCCCTATTAATACTTATTGATCAAAATGACTTGTGTTTAAGTTCAAACGTTTCAGTAGCTTATCCAACTGTTAGAAATATTGAAACGAAATACTAGTAATTTCACAATAATTTTTAGCGGAAGATTTTGTTAATTATTGATGAAGAGAATCTGTTCATGTATTTAGTAAACAGTACTCATGCTATCGAACGTAAATGAAATATAGAATAGTGGGTATATTTGAGGAATTTCACAGTGGTATCAGAGCTTCCTATCCTGCCAGCCTATGGGGAGTTTAGGTTTTGTTGTAAATAGGGGAAAATGTTTTACTGAATATGCCATCAGGCCATTACAATTTCCGGAATACCAGAGAACGTCAAAATAGGCATCCAGCCAGTCCAACTAGTTCAATTCCACAATTTTAAATTGAGGAAAGTCATACTGAGATAGAAGAAGAAATAATTTTTGAATACGACAATCACATGGCAGAACCAAAAAATAATAGGGACTTGATTGCAGCATTGATTAGAAGTCAGCAAGATATGCAAAACAATATAAATACTATGACCAATCTATGACTCAATTCATGACTCAAAATGTAAACCAAAATCAAAATGAAGGTGCTAGGGATGAATGTTTAGTTAATAATAATCAACCAGAGAGATCAGCAACAGTTAGACCTTATATGCCCAATTTTAATCCACAAAATTTACACCCTAAACATGAACCTACAGTTAGAGAAGTACAGGATGAAATTTTGAATGATTGGGATTCAGCTGGGGCAGAATTCAGATCTCACATGACATTTAGGGAATACATGGATGTCAGAATGAAACATAGGCCACATAGGGGCAGAAATTTCAATAGTGAATTACAAAGGAAAATTGGGAAGATGTCCATCCCTTATTTTGATGGCACGGGGAAAACCACCGCTAGAGCTTGGGTTCAGAAATTAGACACATATTTTCAATTAAACCCTATGAAGGAGGATGAAGCCATCAAATATGCAACATTACATCTTGATGGAGTAGCACATGAATGGTGGCACCATGGACAGGCCACATTGGGCCATAATCTAGTAGATATATATTTGGAATTCACCGAACGTCTCATTGATAGGTTTGATTCTAAAGATCCTGAATTACATTTAAAAGAATTGACACAGCTAAAACAAACAGGGACAGTTGAACAATATGTAGCAGAATTTGAAAAATTAGCTGTGCTTGTCACTGAAATTTCTGAGCGAAATAAGGTTGTCCTTTTTATTGATGGACTTTCTAATTCTTTGAAAGGTTGGGTTAAGTCTTTGTATCCTACCACTCTACAAATGGCTATTAAGAAGGCCAGAGATCTAGAACCATCCACAAAAGGGAAACCTTGGAACAAAAATCCTTTACCGAAGTTGGATAAAGACAAAGAACTTTCCAACAAAGAAACATTTCCCAAACCCATATTTGATAAAGAAGAAAGGGATGAACTCAGGGGGCGCAAATTGTGCTTTAGTTGTAAAGAATCATGGCAGCCAAGTCATAGGTGTTTGGGTAAAGGGAAAATACATTACATTGAAGT
>MU226746.1:540161-555482 GCA_018584345.1 Thuja plicata | reverse complement strand
GGGCATCAAAAGGCTTGGATTCGTTGGTTGCATTTGGGCGAGTATTGCTATAACACTACTTTCCATATGTCTATTGGTATGTCACCATTTAAGGCATTATATGGGTATGATGCTTTATCCTTTGTTGCTCTTGCTTTTGACACCAGTAATGTGCCTAAGTCACGGGATTGGCTTCAGGAATGTCAAGATTTCTTAAAAACCCTCAAAGACAATTTATGTTGTGCTCAAAACTGGCAAAAACTCTACGCCGATAAGAAGAGGGTGGAGCGAAGTTTTGAGGTTGGTGATTTAGTGTACCTTCGATTACAGCCATATCGACAGTCATCTCTCAAACGGAGTGGAGCTGAGAAATTAAAACCTCGTTTTTATGGGCCTTATCCGATTGTGGGCAAAATTGGAGAGGTTGCTTATGAGTTGGCTTTACCGGCAGGTCATCGGATCCACAATGTCTTCCACGTCTCTTGTCTCAAGAAGGCATTAGGTCAACAGGTTACAGTTTTAGAGACTTTACCACCATTGGATGAGGAAGGGAAACTTGCAATGATTCCTGAGCAGATTATCGACACACGGGACAGGCACTTACACCACCGTACCATTCGGGAATATTTGATCAAATGGAAGGACTTGTCGTTGGATGATGCCACTTGGGAAAATGAGCAGATTCTCAGCCATCCAGATTTACAATTGCTTGTGGGCAAGCAACACGTGGCAGGGGAGACTTGTCATGTCCCTAAATAGTCATTAATTGACTATTTAAATAATAAGGGAATTTAATTATTTAATATTAATAGACAAATTAATTAATATTAAATAATTTCTATTTCAACTTTAAAGTTTAAAGTTATTTGTTTTAAATAAGTAGTTCCTTTGCGGAATAGTTCCCTTACGGGATACAACTGACCACCTTGGTTGCAAATAAAAACAAGTCGGGATTTCACATGGAGGATGTGCTTGGATATTTCGCGAACATTGTTTCATATGAAGGAAGTCATAATTACAATTCCTTTCGTCAGAATTGATAACATCTAGCCTAGTGGAATTTGGAGGAGTTAACGCTGGAAGAGAAACTGGGCGTCAGTACCCAACAGACTGTCAGGCTGAGGAGAATATCAAACACCAAAGGCAACCGCAACACACCTTTGGTAGCATATGGTGGTCGTGGGTAATACGACAAGGATTGTCGTAGGTGCTGACAATGAACAGCGCGTGGTTTCGGCAGTAAGCAGCAGCGTTTGACAAAACGACAGGGAATGTCGTTTGCGAATTGGAAACAGCCACTCCGTCTTGGAAGGTAGCGGGAACTGCAACGGTTAGTGGTGACAAGGCATAGTTGGCTATTTCGTGGGATGTTGGACTCGTAGCAAAGTTCCACGCAAGGAAACAACATGTCGAGAACAGGGATCAACGGGAAGACTCGAAGATCTGCGGGTTGACATTCAACCGGGTGGTCATCATATTTATGACAGGTGCCCTATTAATGCTTACTGATCAATATGTTTTGTGTTTAAGTTCAAACGTTTCAGTAGCCTATCCAACTGTTAGAAATATTGAAACGGAATACTAGTAATTTCACAATAATTTTTAGTGGAAGATTTTGTTAATTATTGATGAAGAGAATCTGTTCATGTATTTAGTAAACAGTACTCATGCTATCGAACATAAATGAAATATATAGAACAGTGGGTATATTTGAGGAATTTCACATGCCATGATTGCTTTATAATTTACTAACAATAACTCTACTGAAGGATTGGAATCCATGCTTAACAACATTTTTGGTCAACATATCCTCCAAACCACCCAAAATGCTTTTCTTCACAAAGTCCATCACCCCTTACCATCTCCTCCTCTCCTACATCCAGAAATACTCTGATAAACAATGAAGCAATATCTATGTTGATCATAAATCAGTGGTAGACTAATAGGAATTCAAAGCCAAAGACCATTCTTGAAGCATAAACAATTACTACAAGTGTTGAATACCCTTTTGTTGTGCACATATGTAATTCTCCCAAGGAATGCAATACGCACTTGCTGAGAAACCAAACGTATGCAGTATTACCCCGAGTTTCCGGGATGGGGATAGAAGGGGACATGGGAACAGATTTCTAGGACGGTAATTTTTTTTGCCAAGTTTGTGGATGGAAAGGGGATGGCAAGGGGGACGGCTATATAAAATATAGGGAAATTTGCAAATATGCATTACATTCATATGAAAATATGGATAAAGAATGCCATTTAAACATCATGGAACCTTAACATACAACATTTGATTGTTTCAATACTAAATACTAAAAGTAAATAGTCAAGTTTCAACTGATTCAATACTCAATATGCATTCATAATTCATAATTCATTGTCAATATGCATGTGATAACAAAAAAATAAGTTTAACATACAAAATGCCCAAAGGCTAAAGTACTGCCATATAGTTTCATGCTCAATATAAAAATCAAAATACAGAAAAACAAAGTAAAGTGTTGCTCCTATTCTACTTCTACGAACATTGTATCAAAATCAGAGTCACTGCCAGTGTCATGCTCCACTACAAGTGCATCCTCATCAAACAAAACCCCAACCAGTCATGGTGTTGTCTCCTCATCAACCTAGGCCACACTTTCAAGATCAACATCCCACCGTAAAGCTGGAGTCTAACTATACTCTAGAGTTTGACAATCCTGAAGTCGAAGAGCACTATGCACGGCCACTAGCTTCTCCACTTGTCTAGAGGTAAGTCTATTCCTCTTGAGGGAGTGGATAAAGGCATATGTAGACCAGTTCCTCTCTGTAGTAGAGGAACTACCAACCTGTGCAAGGAGGCGAGAGGCAAGAACCTTCAACTTTGGTGTATCCGTCCCATGCCATGTCCACCACCTAATAGGATCATTCTCTGCCAATATGACTCTATCCAACCTCGCTTGGGCTTTACTCAATGTTGGGCCACGAAGTTTTGTGAAGTCAAGCAACTGTGTGCGAAGTATGGAAGCCTCCTCCCTTGGAAGCATCTTATCAATGGCTTGTGAGAGCCCATCTAATACCTCTAGATCATCACATGGAGGCACCCTTCCATCCATTTCTGCATACCATTTGGGATTTAGAGCGTAGGCTGCCATATGAGGTGAGGTATTCATTATGTTCCACCGCGTCACAATGGACCTAATATGCTGTTCCTATAACCCCAAAGTAGGATCCCTAACCAAAATTGTTTTCTTTATCTTCCACAACATACTGTCAAATCTCTCATATATCTCTCCAAAACTAGGAGAGTCTATATCAACACATGTAATGACATCTGTGATGGGTGAGATGATAGAGCAAAGATATCTCCAAAATGCAAACAAAAAGTTCAAAATAATTGTAAATTTATAATTATAATTAAAAAATTTAATTTAATATTAAAATCAGCAATCTAAAGACTAACATTTTATTTTAATATTTTAATAAAATCACCAACTTACTTCGTTGTAGTCCACCAACTATCATCAAACATCTTTTTCTTGACTGATCTTCCTTCAGGAGAGCTAGAATTAGACCATCAAGTCCACTCTATGATTATAAGGCTCAATGTAATTGCAAAACAAATGTAACAATATTTAAATAATTTATTGATTTAATAAAATGAAGTAATTCAAATTGGCATACCTTGTCACAGCTGGTTTAAGGAACTCCTTTGAGAAGGACCTAAAAAGAGCAAGTGAGGTGTGGTGGTTGCAAATGAACACCAATTGCTTCACCCAATCTATCTTCCCAATGTCTTTTAATGCATTGTTCAATGCATGAACAAAACAAGGGGTCCAAATGATGTGCCTGTTAGCAGCGTCCACCATCAAACAGCCGATTTGCACACGTGTTGAATCTGTGATGACCTGTACAACATTAGCGGGTCCAATTTCCTCTATGGCATCTCTCAAAATGGTGAACTAGAACTTTGCATCCTTATGCTTCCCTGAATAATCTATGGCTTTCAGAAAACAAGAACTAGCAAGGGATGTGACAATGATATTGATGAGTGGTCGATGTCTAACATCAGTCCACCCATCCATCAGAATAGAGCAACCTATCTTCACCCAAGTCCATCTCATATCCTCCAACTACACATTAACCTCGGAGTATTCTTTGTCTAGGAGGGCAGTTTGTAGCTTATGATCACCAAAGGGTGTGAATGAGGAACCCATAGTGGCTATATCTTTCACCATTTGTTTAAAATAAGAGGAATGGACCATATGAAATGGGATAGAATTTAGCAATGGATGACTCTGTAACTTCCCATGCTTGTGCATTAAACATATTTTCAATTGTTCCTCCCTTCTCACCACTGCTCATCTTCGTCTTTCCTCTTTTCTTGATAGGACTAGTACCAATAGTGGATGACATAGGCGTAGATGATTGTGCACTTGATAAAGAAGGTGATGGCATTGTTAAACCTTGTTTCCCAATTTCAGCCTCCATGTGCAATCTATGGCTCTCTATTCCCTCCTTTTTAGTTAAATCTGGACAAGCTATAACCCCATGGCATGCAATACCCAAAAAGTGAGACTTCACCCTTATATAGCTGCCCCTATAGTCATCAATACAAACATGACAATCCCACACCTTAGTCCCTCCTAATTTTATTTTCTTTTGACCCCTAGGTGTAACATATTGGTGAAGAAGTTTTTTCTTGTTGAAAGGGTCCTTTGAATATTTGTTGATGATTGTTGAAGGGCACTTAAACAAATCAGGTTGCTGCCCACTACTAGCATCAACACTTTGAGTTTCACTTACATTTTGACCACCCCTTCCCAGTTCATCCTCACTACTGCTCATTTTGGGTTTTTTTGAGATCGAAGAATGAACTGACAAAATGCAAAAGATTTTTTAAAAAATCACTATTTCAAGCTTAAGCGTTGAAAAAAATGTAAAATAAAAGCATGGAAGGATGTTTAAACTTACCTCTTCCAAGCTCTTGCTTCCGAAAATGATAGAATCACTTGCACAGACCCTTGTTGCTGCTCCTAAATGAAAACTCAAAACCTTTACAGCTACTATGAATGAGAGAATAGAAACGTTATGAATGAGAAATAAATAATCATAAAATGCAATGTATAAGCCACGTTTTTGGCCTTTTAGGGCGAATAAGGAGGGGCCCACAATTTGAGGAGAAAGAAGGCACGTTGGCAAGCTTTTATTTTACTTTTCATAGCCATTTTTGTCGGGGATGGACGGTCGTCCTTGCGGCATCCCTGGTCGTCCCCCCGAATTCAGGCAATGTCCTCGGGTTTCCAGGACGTCCCTTGTCAATTTTCACACATCAAGGACGAGGTGGGGACGTCCCCTAGCTGTCCCCCCATCCCGAAAAATGTCCCCGGTACGGGGATGAGGGTTTTCAAGTCGGGAAAGCATCCCCGAGTAACACTGAATATATGTCATTGCTTGGACACCAAAAGTATATTGAAGAATTTTGGTGTTGGCTCCAACATCAATGGATAAAAGTATATTGAAACTTTTTTTGTTGGCTCAAACATCAATGGATTTAAAATTTCAGTTGGTTGTGCTTTTCCATTCTCATCTATTTTGGTTGTGTTATAAATTATATTCAATAATTGTGATGATTTCAAATTTTTTATGATATATATAGACTAATCTTATGATGCATTCAAGTTTCATATAAAAAATTTAATTTTGGTAATTGTATCTACCTAGGCCGTGCCCTTGTTTATATGGTTTGTTCCTCATATATTTAGGACTGAATACTATATAATTTTTTATGGAGTAGCCTACTATTATACCATATATATTTCTAGCTGCAAGTTGCAGTTGTATCTATTCCCTTCAAGAACACTAGGGAATACTAAATTATTCTTCAGCTATTGATGTGAAAACTCCCATATAGGCATTGCTTAGCTACTAGAGACAAACTCCATGCACCATAGTTACAAGACTCGGAATCACCTTGAACTTGACAAGCATGGCTCGGGCTCGGGCTCAGACTCAGGCTCCGTAGGGAAACTTGGAAAAAACTTGGCGAAGTGAAAATCTAAGAAATTCTGATATTTTTAGGTATTTAAGACTTGTTTCATGCACCCTTTATTAAATTAACCTTAAAGACCCATACACAAGTATACATCAAGCACAAAGCATAAACACAAATTGTAGCTAAAGGAAATAGCACACTTAGATATATAAATATTGTGAATTCAGAAAATGGCATCAAAAATTTCAAACAATTATCAAAACAATTACTACAAATTTATCAAAGGAGCCCGCATCCTTCCTACGAAGCCGTCTAAGGTAGGTTGTAGATGATGTAGCAGCCACAACATATCTTTAACTATGAATATGTGGACATTTGCAACAAGGGATATTTATTATGTAGATTGTTATATTGTGATTCATCATTGGCCTATTACTTGCTTGGACTTATAGAGAGAGAGAGGGAGAGAGGAGAGAGTGAGATGGAGAGATAGACAGTTGGGATAGAGGAAGAGTGATAAGAAGAGAGATAGGTCTAAAGTTTAGGGGGGACAAAGAGAGTGAGATAGTACAAGTGAGAGAATGTTGAAAGGAGCCTACTGATTACTAAAATTTGATTGTCTGATAGAATTTGAATTATAACACCTAGAGATCTGAATCTACTCTCATACATATTGACAATATATACATGAAATATAACTTAAAGTAATTGTAATGTCCCCAAAGTTTGGTGAAATAACTTAAATAAATTAATTTTGCATTGGAGTCCACCTATGACTGATTATGGTGAATTCAAACAGAGACATGTGTTGGTGAAGGCAGGATCAATGAACGACTCATATCCATGTTTTGACATCATCAATTTTGTAGATTAATGACATCCATTGCTGCTACTGAAAAAGGTCAGATTTGATTTAGCTGAACTATTTATTAATCCATTTGTGTGAGAAACTTCACAAAAGATATTACTACTATTTTGCAACCATTGTTAGTTATGTTGTTGTGTATTGTGTTGGAAAAGACAGTCCATTTCTAAGCTCTGTATGCAGAAGGTGAAAAATCTGTTAATTGTTGCAATCAAGAAATTCATGTGCTAGGATATGTAAAGGTTTACGATATTTTAATTTTATAATATAAAAGAGCAACAATAAATAGTTAGAGCACCCTTTGGGAGTATACTTTCTTGTTTAATAATTATGGACAACAAATTAACTCTGCGGATCTGAGACAATACTTGAATTCAAGAATCTACAAAAGCTAACTTTATATGCAAGTAATTGTTTGACGAAATTACTTTGAGTAAAGTGAAAATTGGTCCATTCATAGTTGGGGTTCTTACAGTGGTATCAGAGCTTGGATTCTGCCCTTTTGTTGGGTAAAATTAGTGGATTGTATTTGTCGACAGCAAGTTAGTCCATTATGCGAAAGATTCCTAGTATGGAAAAGATCATGAAGGATCTTGCTCAAGCAAACTCTGCTGAAATTGTGCAAAATACAAACTTTGCTTTTATTTGTGCAAGTTGTTTTCAAAGTAAATAAAAGAGCAAGTGTTTTCAATCTTTGTGTTGGAGGAATTTGTTATATCGTTGCTATAATCTTACATCACAATAGTGGTATTACCTTGAATTCATTGAGAAAAGTGTATGACTTGTTTGTGTTGTTATAAGGTAAACTCTAAATCTGATTTTGTACAGACTTTGTGCTGTAGTTTTCAAGTTGAGTTATGCAGAAGTGAATACGTAGTCTTTGGGCTGTGATTCTTTGTGATATTAGAAGTTAGAAAGGAAGGTCTATGTTCAAAAGTCCTTGTGCTAAACATATTGTTTCCTCGTCCTTTAAATCATTGTAGGATAGTGTATGGGTCTTTGAGCTTATGTACATTCCTTAGTTAATAGTTTACCGATACGCTTAAGAATAATCTTTCAGTTAATCTTATGATTATTGGCATTATTGCTCCAATTAGTGCTTAAAAGTGAAGTTGTCAAGAGTCTCAAGTTTGTAAAGTGCATATTTATAAAAGTGGAAATCCTTCCTAAAGAAAGAGGAAGTGATACGTGCAATACCCAATCTTAGATTAGTTTGAAATTCATGTTAAGTTTTAGTTGATTCAGCAGCAATAAGAAAGGGGCCTTCCCTTAGTTGAGAGGAGAGATTATATATCACATACTATGTCTAAATACTTCATTTTGTAAGTAGTGTGTCTACGACCACTAACAAAATATTTAGCTAACAGTTTTTGGCGACTCTACTCGGGACACAATACGCATTCAAAAGCCTCACGCTTTCGTTTCAAGTATACCTGTGTCCTTTTTCATTGTAATGTTCTTTTTCTTTTCTTTTTTTGTACTTTGTCAAGCTTTCACCAAGGACATGTAAATGGTTGTCCAAGGTACTTGGGGGAATGTTTTTGGTCCACTCAATTTGACACTACATGTTAACGCTCTACCTCAAGGTTCGCAAAAGAATTTTCCCAATTTCTTCGGCAATGGACAACAACACCCAGATGAACACATCAAGGCCTTTTATATTGCATGTGGAGACCTAGGTTTGGAACATAAAGACATCTTCGTGAGGTTGTTCATTGAGACACAACAAGGTGCTGCTATTGATTGGTTCTACAACCTTGCGCCACAATCCATCATGGTTTGGGATACACCCATAGCGAGGTTTGAGGCAAGGTTCAAGCCTGCTAAAGCTGCACACGCTCTGTTGATCCATCTTACCCAGTTGAAGAAGGAATCTTACATGTCAATGAGTGAATTCGTTTCTCATTTCAACAAGTTGGCAAACAGAATTCCTACTGTTGCAAAGCTTATACCAGAGAACCTGAAATGTTTCTTCATCAACGCTCAAGTGCCTGATGTAAGTTTTTTGTTGAGAGGAGCAACTCCAGCTACTCTTGCAGCTGCGTAGTCCTTGGCAATTGATATTGAAGATGATCCCATTCTTGCTCGGTAGATAAAAATTGAATCAAATGGGTTCAAAGAAAGCTCTTCTTTGGATTCGTCTTGTTTGTCTGGCAGAACCGATCCTATGGTGCAAAGGTTGGCTAATGAGCTGCTTGCCCTCAAAAAGCATATAGCTCAAGGTGTTTCTCTTCTCCTTACAAGGACACTTCAAGAAGGCTGAATCCAAATGTTGCTAATAATTATGTTGTAGGGAATCAAAGAAATCTTCTTTCACCACCAAAGAGACTTTCTCTTGAGGCACCATCAATGAATATAGCACTGAAAGGTTCTGAATCTGAATCAAGTGATCTTGCCATACTCTTTCAAGAAAAGGAAGCAGACATAGTTGGTGACTCTCATATATTGTCAATGTGTTAACAAAGACTTGTTGTGCAAGATACCATGGGAAGTAAATCTTCAGCTAATAAAAATCAACTTGCCAAGATGTTGGTTAATGAAGACAATCATGTTTTCAATTGTGAAACGATGGATATTTAGAAAGGTACAAGTCAAGTTGAAAAAATGCATTTGTTTCAAGGTAATGAACTTGAACATATCATGAATGAGAGAACTACCCCAGAATTTGATGAAGACCTTTTCATGAACATCATAGAGGAGTTATGTTCATGTCTTGTTGAAAATTCTTTTAAATCTGAATTTTGTGAACAGTATGATGCAAAAGCAAGCAATGTCGTGTTTTCACTTGAATCACATGAGGTAACCCAATCTGATCAACAAGATGTCATGTTTGAGATTCCAATTGGCAAGAAGAGTTACCAATTTGTCCTATCAAGAGGATGTCCAATACCACTTCTTGCTTGGTCAGAAATCCCACTTGTTCTTGAGTATGAGGAGATAGTCAAGAATGGATCCAAAGTTGCAATTGCAGTCGAGCAAGGACAGCTCAAATTTCCTGATCCATTTTGGAACAGCAGTACATATGTTTTGTCTGAGAAGGAAACAGAGTTCGTTAATTTCATCCAGGGAGTTGTGTATTAGCCCATGGCACAATTATTCGTACTGCATATGCTCCTTGTTGTTGAGGATCACAACAAGCATTACAAGTTGTTGAAGAAGCACAGTAATTGTGGTAAGCCGGTGAATGGGTTTTTTGGAGAAGGTTTCCATTGTTGAATAATCTAGGTTTGGTTAGTCTTTCTATTTCAATAAGTGCACTTGAACAAGTTAAAGTCTCATTTTGGTATTATTTATTTTTAGCCGGTTTTATCATCCTTGTTGTTTTTGTTCTTGATTCTATAGCCCAATGAATGGATAAGCACTTGAGATTTTGGACTCTACCACCTTTGACTGCTTCCACGACCGAAGGAAGTTCAACAGTCAGAGCCACCTGTTGTCATTAATTCCGTCTCAGTAAAATTAACGATCAACCCCACAAAATTTAATTGAATTTTTAATTAAACAAGCAAGGATATACCTTGAGTCCATTTTATAAATGTTAATAGTTTGTTTTTGCAAACGTTTTCTTTTTAAAGTCTTTTGTCGTCATAGGTTTAAATTTTTTGTTTCCGTTCTTTTATTTTCGTTTATTTTTGTTAAGTTATTGTTTTAAATTTTATTATTTTCTTAAGTCATTGGAGCTTATGACCTTAATTACATGGTTATTTGCACATAATACAATATGCAATTGGTCATTAAAAATCTCGAAATATACAATGGTTGAGCATTTTGTTTGATATCGCATATTTTGTTACATGTGTTTTATTGTGTAAAACGTTTTAAAACTCAAAATACCTCAAAGTGGGACTTTTGGGCAATATTACATGTTGTGTGGTATGTAATATAATTACAATTGGTTCTTAAAAACCCAAACTACCTTAATCAGACCTTTTTGAGGTCATTTCATGTAATATAACATGCATCTTATAATGCAAATCGCATGGAAATCTCTGATACTTAAAAGGTCAGGCATTTTATTTAACTTTGCATATTATATTACATGTAATATATGTGCAACTAGTTATTAAAATCCCAAAATACTCAATGGTTGGGCTTTCCATGGTTTATTGCATATCATAGTATATGTTATATTTCAATTAATGAAACATTGAGTTCTCGTAAAATGCCGAGCTCTAACATGGAGTTGCAAACCACTGTCTGGAGCAAAACCCCGAGATTTTCATTGATTATAAACGCTTTACAGTCTTTTACAATCATTCCTTCATAAGGTTGGACTCCTGACATTTGCAGTGACTACAACTTAGACATTTTGGACAAATTTTTCTTTCAAACGCCAATCCAGGTATGCCGCATTTTTTTGTTTTAAGTGAGTGTTCATGTTTTTATTGTTCATAATTCTTGATAGGTGTGATGTCGTTTTATATAGATTTTCTTTTGCTCAGTTTCGCGTTAGGGTTTGTTTTCTGATAGATTTATATCAATACGTTTTTTTTTATTGTCATTAAGTTTGAGATTCATATGTTTGATTCTTTTCAACATTTTTCATTAAACGTTTTTGGGTTTTTCTTTATATTCTCAAGTTTGAGAAATCTTTCCATTGTTCAAACTACGATCTTGGTGAAGACAACTGCATGTTTGAATACATGAATTGTTGAAGTGATTTTTTTTTTATGTTTTTCTCCTTCATTACTTTCGCAATACATTACTTTTCCCACAACAAATATGTGTTTTCATATATCAACAAATATGTGTTTTCATATATAAACAAATCGGAGTTTTTCTTTGAGATTATATCCTTCTTTGTAAATTAAAAGTTGATTTACATGTATTAGTACATGTAATTGGGGTTTTTGACCCCAATTACATGTGCTATTACAGGCAGTCTTACACGCAATTTTATGTGCAATTATCTCAAAAATCTCCATACCTATCATAAGCATTTCGGGATTTTTCACACCCACTGCATGTTTTGTTACATGTAGTCTCATGCACAATCGCATCGAAAAACCGTGATCCTACTCAAGTTTACCGTTTGAAAATGCAAATACAAATGCAATTAGGGATTTTATCCTGATTGCAAGTTGAACTACACATGCAATCTTAACTGTAGTTGGGTCCAAAAACCCTGATTTCACTTAAAACTTTGTTTTTCCCTTGTGATCAAAACTTTTTGTTCCAATTAAAAAAAATTTTACAAAATGAACTACACTCGTGCCTTCACTTGCAATGCATTCCAAAAACCCCAAAATTGCAATTTTGGTCACATTTTAGTCGTTGTTTCTTCTTCGCGTCTTTCCATTTTTTTAGTCAAGATTCTTGTCTGTTGTCTTGTATCTCATGTCAAGTCCTCAACCAACCTTGCGAAATTTTTTAAGCTCATAATTGCAATGGCATTGTGACTGCTCTCAATCACACTTTGGGCTTCATACCTCAACTTCACAAAAAGATTTTCCCGAAGAGCTAGTACAACCCCAAAGAGGAAGATGAGGCAAGTATGTTGTTTCATCAAGGGTCGTAGAATGCTTTCAAGACTGATTCCAAAGAAGAGTTGCAAAGTTTCACTCAGTAGCATGCACATTGCAGGTTTGTATTAAAGTGTATGCCAAGCCTCTCAAGTATATTCATTATTATTTATATAATGCACCAAAAGAGAACTGTCTTAACTGGGATCAATTTATACCATTGAAGAACAATAAATAACAGCAATAAACTCCAAATGCTAACCTCTTTATTTGCCACAATCATCAATCTTTACAAACATAGATATGAGCAACACCCTCTCCAAAGATTTACGAGTACCATCACAAAATACTGCTCACAGGCTTAACTATACCAATAAAGGAATAATTTCTAAAGTATTAACAACATCAAGGAAGCCTTTGCAAGCACCAAAGTCTTGACAACGTCCAGGAGCTCAACAACATTAATTTGCAATCTGCCCAAATAAGTATCCTCTAGCAAGGAAATTGCTGCTATATATGACCACGGCCTCACTCATAAAGTTGTCCATACTAAACCATAATCATTCACAGTAGAGCTTAGTCTCCAACTAACTATAAACAACCTCAAGTCATAGAGAAATCTTCAAGACGTGTTAATATTGCTGAAGAGAAACTCTAAATGAAACCACCAGCTCTTGGGAATTCATGCCAACACCCAAACGCAGCAATATTAATGTTCTGCCCCTTTATAGAACAAATTATTGGACCATTTACCAAAACCTAGTGATGGACATTTCATCAAACAGTTTACTTGCATGTATGTTATGGTTTCAGATAATGCTTACTACATAATTATTGAAATGAAGTCATTGCAAACAACCTTTCATTCTTATTACACTCATAATTGAGCAAATTAACCTTATTTAGTTTGAAATCAAAATCTAATATCAAATACATATAAATGTTGTCACAATAACCAAATTTTTAAATGTTAAGAATTGAGATTTATGGCTTGTTGATCTGAGTTTTATTCCACTACAACATGTAGAATCGAATACTTAGTATTCCAAGATGAAACACCAAATCTCCAACTCTTTCTTGAATAAGGATGCTCATATGCTAAACAACGTATACAGATTATGTGATCAAATGAGACAACCTCAAGGTTCCTTCTTATTGTGGACTTTCATTCAATTATAATGATGTGATATGTTGGGTATCACAAAGGGACTTACGTTGGTCAATCAATGGAAACCAAATTGACTTCAACTTCTTCTCACCAAACAAACGACTTACAAGGGAAAGGGTTTAGAGAATCTAATCTAACTCCAAGAATGTAAGATAATGTTGATGATGAGGGGGAGCCTCTAACAAGTCCTTGCTTCGTCGTGTCAACTAGGCATAGGAGGGTGTTATCTTCTAAAGATGCGAGAATAATTTGCACATTATCAATACTCATTCAAATACCCTATGAAGGCACAATCTAAATGAGCATTTCCAATAGAAGTTAAACACTTGCAATTTAAGCCCAGACTAACCTTGCACTATTACTTATAATCAGCAAGTACCAAAAGGGATGGAAACTAGCTCCACCATTAATCACCATTCAACATTATCTTCCATTCATCTACTTCTGCTTCTTCTTAACATGAAATGAAAACCTACTCTAACTAATGAAATGGAGAAACCATGCAATACTCCAAAGCAACACAAGTAATCCACCATGAAGACCAACAATGAATTAGCAATTACTTTGATAGCATTATGGCAACAATTCTAACAAGTCTCTCTCTACTCTACCCTATCTCTAATGAGTTACAAATGAGAAGGCCTTGGCCTTTTATAGTTGTTCAATTAAAATGAAAGGCCAAGATCAATTCAACATCAAGGGCCTAGATTTAGCCAATACTGCCCTAATCTACCTAACAACTACAAGCATTAAATGCTTGCCCAATTACAATAAAGCACCATCATATGGGCCAATCTAGAAATTACATTTCTTTCATGGGCCAATAAGAAAATAAATTAGGTTGAAGCTTGCACGATAAAGGGGCACCAATAAATGGGCCAATGAAATAATTACAATATTTTATGGGCCAATGAGAAGAGAGGTTCAGTACAAGTTTGTAGAAGAAAGAAACTTGTAGAAGAAGCCAGCATACAACGAACGAATAAGATGATGCCCCTTGTATTTACACCAAGTGCTCCTTAAGAATATTCTTTCCTTTATCCTTTTCTCTCTTGGCACATTCAATGAATCTAGACACAATATGGTGAAGATCCTCCACAGGGACACTTGGCGCATTCTGATTGGTTAAAGGTGAATGGGTGCCACCTCAGCATGTTCATCTCATAGTCTTGATAAATACCCTTTGTCCTCTTCATAAACTTCTATTCTTGGAAATCTTCGCATTGCCTTGGCTTGTTCATGCATTCTTGACTTCCTTTTGATCTTGTACTTGTACAAATGATGTAAGTGTGGCATGTAGGAAATCCAAGTTCGTGAAGCTCCCAATTTGCTGGCATGTTCATTTCCCTTGTTCTTTGCTCTTTGAATCCATCTTGAATGCCTCCAACTTGAATTTGAGGTCTTCACTTGTATCTTGACTTGATCTCCAATTCAAACCTTGACTTTCAACGTTCATCCTCCTTTTGACCTTGCCATTCCACAACCTTCCACATAAAACTCTAGTTAGATTCTGGTTTAACTTTCACCACCGTGCAGGATAATAAATCAAATCCTAAAATTTCTAATGTCGATATATCAAAATCAGTCACCAAGAAACTTTAATCAAACTAGTAAGATAGCGAATTTATGTTCGCAATGACATGGAAAGGTTTGCAAATTTAACCATTATCAACATCAGAGTATCATACAACTCTTTCTAACTTGGTTTCGCTACAAGAAGTGTGTGACTGTTGTTAAGAAATTACGGATCAGAAGACAAGATATAAACTGAATGTATGTAGTAGAATGCAATTGCCTTGGTTATTGATTGATTCTACATATTTGAATATCTATATATATTGAACTAGAAAATGTGAACAAGAAGTGACGTGAC
>MU226746.1:524353-535267 GCA_018584345.1 Thuja plicata | reverse complement strand
GTTCACAATGAAGTGACGTGACTGTTTATAATAATTATCGTTTTGCTTTAATACAAATCGCATTTGTTAAGGTTGCGATATATAGTCACTATCGTGACTGTTATGTATTAACAGTCACGATAGTATCATGACTGTTAATACATAACAGTCATGATACACATTCGTTGTTTAAACCGATAATCATATAACCCAATTTCAATATATACGATGTCATTTAATATGTATATATGTGTGTGTGTGTGTTCGTTCCAATGCATATTTAATTCAGATATATATATCCACTTATATATATATATATATATATATATATATATATATTATACAAGGCATTCATTAAACACGAACGAACAGTACTTTAACAACTGTAACCTACCCTTTAATGACTAGTAAGAGGTTTTGAAGCCTTGAAAACGCATTCAGATTTACACAATTTGATCATTTCATGAATTCCTCATGTAATATGGATTTGTAGCCTTTTATCAATCATAGAACACCATAAAGAAAGTCCACTTACTTGGCTTCTTGTGATAAAAATCTGAGTCTAAAACTCAAATCTGGGAATGGACTGCTCTTAGAAAGATCTGATTTTCTCTTCCTAGTTCGATTATTTTCTGTGTTACCCGGGGATGCGTCCCCGTCCTAATTTCCCCCATCCCCGTACCAGGGATGTTTCGGGGACTTGGGGACTGCCAGGGGACGTCCCCTCCCCGTCCCCAATTTTTGGAATTTTGGTGGGGACGTCCCAGAAACTTGGGGATGCAACCCAAAAAAATCGGAGACTTCTGGAAGTACTGGGGACGCCGTAGCCGTCCCCCAACCGTATCGAGGACGGCCAGCCGTCCTCAATTCTTTTCGCCCGAAAAAGTCAATTAATTTAAAAAAAGCAAATTTTTTCCATAAGGGGGGTTGGTTTGTGGGCCCCACCTTCGTACATGCCCTAAAAAGCTATAAACATTTAACATGATGTAAACTATTATCTATGTAAAGATACTAATACTATCTTCTTCATGTATTAGTACTGTAGTAATGCTAACATTTAACAAAATTATACCATTGGAACTAGCCATCAAGCAAGATACCAAACTGCTAAGGCAGATAATGTTTGTAGTAAATCTCTAATTCACTAAACATAACACCCAAAATATGTAATATATACATAAGATACAACGTTTCATATTCCTTTTTAGAATAGAAATACTGCTTGGCATAGGAATCTATGTAGATATTTTCTAACATGATGACATCCCGTTGACGTAAAAATTCTATAATAGAAAGTTTGATTTCTGAATTTCAATCAGTTAAAAATTTATATCAAATTGCAGAGATCTTAACATTATTATTTTAACCTCATTCAAGAACCACATTGAAGAGAAACTAAAAGTCCAATTTAAAGTAATAAACTGTAATTTGATTTCTTTTATAGGTATATATTACATTAAGTACTAGAATCAAACAATGATGGAAATACTGAGGTTAAGAGTCAATCCCAATCACGAGAAAACAAAAAGTGTGATTAATATGGAGAGAACAGACCACCACCAGAGGCAAAATGGCATGCTTTATCCATATTTTCATATGAATGTCATATATATTTGCAAATTTCCCTATATTTTATATAGCCATCCCCTTTGTCGTCCCCTGACGTCCCCAACCTTGGCAAAAAAATTTGTCGTCCCAGAAACTCATCCCCCTGTCCCCTGCCGTCCCCGTCCCGGAAACTCGAGGTAACAATGATTATTTTTGAAATTTTGATTTCAAATAACAGGTGTTGGTTCCCAAAACCACAGATTGGAATCCTACGAGTCTTGCCAACTCGATGCTAGGATATCCAATGAGTTATGGCCAACGTAACAAGATCAATCAATTTGACCTTCTACACTTTTGGCTCTGCAAGGCCAAGGCGGGTGCACTTGATCCTAAACAAAACACTTAGGTCCAAGATGCTTATAGCAGATCAATTTGAATATGAATGCAACGAAAGTTTCCTAGAAGACTTTCAATTTGCACAATAATGTGGAAATTGCTGAAAATGCCAACTTTGCAACTTCAAAGATAACTTTACAAAGTAAATGCTTCTAGCTTGTGGACTCTGAATCGTAAACAAAAATAAATGATTATATGAAGGTGAGTATTTAAAATAAAGAATAATCATAAATTATGAATATACTAAATTTTCGAAGGAAAGATATGAAATAATTGCCAACATATAAATTATGAATCATGGGTGATAAATAGACCTGTGCAAAAATTTAAAGGGCAATAGAGTAGGTATTACAAGTTTATAACGTACAACTTTATAAAGCTTTATGCACTTCAACTATAAACAATTTAATAATCCAAATATGATAGATCAAATATATATACGCAATTTTAAACTAGTCTAGATTGCGCTTTAACTCCTGAGATATGGAGACAAATTAGACATAGATACGGAAACAATGAAATATTTCACTATATCTATGATAGTCGGATTTAAAATGCTATAAATGATCTTATCCGCTTATCTGAAATTTAAACTGTTTACAGAATTTAAAAATAGGGATTATAAAGGACAGAACAAAATATATTACTTCTCAACTCTAAAGCTTTGTGCAAATAAATAAAATAAATATGCTTACTGGTTAGTGAGAAACAAAATGCAATGAAGACACTCATTACTGATGATCAATCCACTGCAATTCGATCCACCATCGCATATAAAATTTACTCAATAATCCATTATTCACGAGCTTATTTCAACTTTTAGTCTTTGCCAATGAAAGAGTCATAGATCACAATTATATATACCGCTTTAGAATGCAAAAATTTTATAGGAATTATCAATTGTCTGTCAAAGAGACTCCCCTCTCTTTTTTTTATTTACATCTTATATTTATATTTTGGTGAAGAGGCACGAACATGGACTTTTGTGTCGGTTGGTTGTATCTAATCACCTATCGGCAGTTGCAACTGCTCATTAACAAAAGACAATGAACTAAACATATTCAAACAAATAACTATCTTCCATTTGTCTTAGAAAACTATTCTGATCAGAGATGCCAGCGCTGACGCTAATATGCAAGGTTGCATGGGGACGGGGGTACTTGGGTACTTTGGGTACGGGTACGAGTACGACTATTTTTAAAATAGGGGACGGGGGTACTTGGATACGTTAAAGCTTTTTCTTGATATAATTTAATATTTTATAGAAAATCTGAAAATATGAGTCATGACAATGAGTTTTCAAAACAAGAACAATGACTAAGTTTGCTGATTGTTTTCAGTTTCAGATTTGCAATGTTTGTAATAATAATATATGCTAAATGTTTAGATGTATAACAGAGAAGGAAAACTTTAAAAATGAACAAGAAGATTATAAATCATATAACAATGACATATTGCAAATGTTAAACTTCTAGCTTGAACAATGATAAAGTTTACTGTTAATCAGTGTTGTATCAAAGTTTCAAACTAATAACATATGAATTAAGCTTGGTAAACAACAAGCTGATATGCAAACAAAAAACTGAAACAAAAATCAGAAATTTTAATCAAGGTCCTCAGCTATGATGCTCTCCGAGTACCCACTGAGTACCCGGTACTTGGGTACGTGTACCCGTACCTGGTACATGTACCAGGGGTATGGGTACAAGTACCCATGCAACATAGCTAATATGCATTAGTCGCCACATATTGTTTGAAGTTCCCATTCTAATTATTCGTTGTTGCTTTCTATACAGCATCATGGCACGCGATTAATATTGGTACTAGGATCGTGGATTACACCTGCTGTCGTGATGGCTCCAAAACTTTAAATTCTTTGCAATGAATGGCTCTTCCGGCTATCCAATCTTCGAAGACCTCCAACCCCTGTGTAATTTTGAATCTGCCAACTTATCAATGTGGACTTCATTTTGTTTCCTGCATATATCCCTGCAAATAAAATCAAAGAGATATTAGATGCGAAGATGAAACTTGAATTGATAATTGCCAATAGGCAACGTAAATTCCCCATGGTTCCAGATGAAAGGTACTTGACCACCGAGACATGAGAATGGCGTGAGTGCTATTTATGCATTCTCGAAGACTCAAAATCGACTTTGAAAAAAGATATTGGTAACTCCTATTAAGTTCACGGGATGAGAGCATTCGCATCCTTCCAAACTCTGACGGCTCCTAACACTTTGACTTCAGCAAAGAAAAAAATAAGAGTTCTTCGATTGGATGAATATAACATTTCTTAACCACATATGCATTTATTTCTATTGACTTCAACCTTGCAGTCACGATTCATTGTGGAGTGTCTCTGTTTGACATTCTGTATAGTATCGAACACATACAAGATCGCCATTTTAGAAGATACCAGACGATGACCGACATGGCTCTCACAATATGCTTTGTATATACCAAAAATTAATCATTTCTGCTCTCTAAGAGTCTTTATGTCATGACAGGTGAATAAACAAGATCTGGAAAACTTTGGTTGAATTAGATCTGAAGCCTGATTAATCCTCAGTGCCAATTGGTATCCCTGATTTTTCAGTTCCCCTACTTCAAAAGTATCCAGTACTGTGGATGAGAGCAGATAATTAAAAAAAACCATCATATTTACTGTCCTAGGCTTGGCAACAATTGCTTTGTACTCCATGATCATTCAAAACAAAAATTGACATCACATTACCCCGAATTTCAATATGCTTCCTGTCCACGTGTCTTTCAATCCTCCAACTGCATCTTTGGGAATCCTTCCAAAACTGCTTTCCATATCCTGTACTTTTCAAATAAAGAATGGAGACTCAAGAATTTAGGCTCCATCAGCGGCTCTTACTGGGGACATATGCCCCTTGTAGGCATAATGAGCATTACAACTGTCTCTGGACGAAGAACACCTACAAAAGAAAAAGAAAAACAATAATTAGTCCATGTTATGAAATTAGAAAACCCAAGTGAAAGTATGAAAAGAAAGATAGAAAAGAAAAAAGGAAAACTCCCTGAATATCCTTATGAGAAGAATGGTTTCAAGTATTGCCCATGAACTAGAAAATCTTGCATTCGACCATTGGTATCCTGCAAAAAATAAGAATGTTCTCCTACTTTTTCCAAAACAATGAATGGCCCTAACCATAAGGCCTCAAATTTACCATGCTTACCCCTATCCTGATCTTTAGCATTCCACTTTAAAACCCAATCTCCTATCTTGAAAGACCTGTCTCTGGCTTTCTTGTCATGGAGAAATTTAACCTGCTTTTGCTTGGTGATATTTAGTTCTTGAGCGCATCTCCTGATTTCATCAAGCTCAACAAGCGCATTCAATCTTTCTTCCATAAAATCAATATCTTCCAACTACTCTTCAGTCATAAATTTATACACTGGCAATAAGTTGTTCAAGGGAAGCTTTGCTTCCTTTCCATATACCAAATTGAAAGGGGAAAAACCAGTAGACTTCTTCACTGTGATCCTGTCAGCCAACAAAGCTAAATTTAACTTAGAATCCCATGCTCGCTTGTTGTTATCCAACATCCTCCTGATAATCTTCAAAATATTTTTATTACTAGATTCGGCTTGTCCATTTCCCTGGGGGTGATAAGGAGACGAATACGACGTGGTTATGTCATAAAACCCACAAAAATCAGAGAACTCTTTTGATCTGAAGCACATACCGTTATCTGCAATAATCTTTTGAGGGACTCCAAACCTGGTTAGAATATTTTCCATTAAGAACTTAGTCACCACTTTGCTTGTGGATTGCCTGGTAGGTATGGCTTCCACCCATTTGGTGAAGTAGTCAGTAGCCACCAAGATCCAACTATGCCCCCCACTCGACTTGTCGCTTATATCTCCTATAAAATCAATTCCATACATCTGTAAAGGCTCTTCTATTTGCAAAGTTCTTAGGGGAAGGGCATCGTCATATTTTAGCTTCCCGGAAAATTTCTGACAAGCTTCACATTTTCTTACATAGGCATGGCAATCCTTAAAAAGTTGTGGCCAATAATATCTTGCATGTAAGATCTTATGTGTTGTTGTTTTGGCTGAACAGTTAAGTAAATTTTTCCTCTTTGAAAGAGGTGGTGACTCTATTGACAAGAACCTAATGTATGAAGAAAGAAGTTACTACAAATTCAGATATTCAGAATGTACCAAAATAAGCAGCTGTTTCAGAGAAAACCATTTGTTTTGGATGGCATCTGGTCGTTGGATCTCATAAGATTTAAATGTATTCCTAATAAGTTATTCCATAAACTTGCACGGCTTGTACCAAAGTTTCATGAGGAATGGGATGAATCAACACTTGAGCATTTGGATGCATTTTACACATTTATAGAAGATCATGAGATTTGTGCAGAGGACTATGCGATGAAATTGTTTGTCAGGACTTTGAAGGATTATGCAAGAAAAGCATATTAAAATCTCTTCCTACACAAAGCATCTCATCATGGAAAGAGTTCGAGCAATGATTTTTAGATGAGTTTCATGGCATAGTTGAAAAAGATGAGTATTTGTATACACCAAAAGAGTCTCAGTATCATACTATGGATTCAAAGCCTTGTGCAGATTCTTTTTTCAATAGATACGAAGAGAATGATGACCCCAAATGTGGTTACATATCCCAGATACTCAAGCATGCATTTCTTGGTACAACAAGAGAATTCATTAGAGAAGAGAAGGTGAAGGAAAGCAGTAATTCGTGTGTGGATAGGACATGTGAAATAGATGCAGATGTGAGAAAGGATGAGGAAAAGGAGAATGTATGCTCCATACTAAAAAACAATCAGAATTGCATTATAGAAAGGAATCCTATATGTCTTCCTTGTATGAATTTATGAATATAAAGAGATATGAAGATGAAACTGCAACACAAGAATTCATGAGGATGTTTAACATTTATAACGAGATACCTGTGAATATAAAACCTTCATTTACCAGATAAAAAGCATGAAGTAGGGATATTTTATAATCCTCAGGTAAGACTTCTTATCAAAATTATATATGAAGGAATTTTAGAAGAAGAATCTAGTGATGTTTCAAATTTAAATAAGGAAGATGAGTGCACTAGTCATGCAAAAGATAAAGAAGCATCCATACTTGAGAACCATGATGACACTTGTGTTGAAATAAATAAAAATGAAGAAGATTTCATAAATAGTGAGATTTGTATGGAAATGCATATCTGTGATTATAGTGATAATGGGGAAGGTCTCCTCAGCGCAGAAGAGGTTTCAAATTTATTAGATATTGAATATCAGAAACATGTTCAGAGAAATGGTGTAAATTTTTTCTCAGTCCACCAGAACAAATAGACTAGTGAATCCATACACATGCGAGAGGAGGAAATTTCTGCAGATAATGAAGATGTTGGCCTAGTTGATGAAGTACACAAAGACACTCAAAAAGATGATCCATCTAGTGAAAGTGTGCGTTATGATCAACATACAGGAGAGGATACATGTAAGAATGACCTCAAAATTCTTTCAAATCCATTATATAATGAAATAATAGAAAAGGATCATGCAAACTATTGTGCTAATTTTTTCAAAGATGATTTCTTTGTATATTTAAATCCATTATATAAGAAGGGTGAAGTATGTTCAGATAGTATGGTTAGTATACTGAGTTTTGAAGATGAACACTGTAATGTTGAGAGTATGATATCATCAATAGAAGAACGGGCCAAAGGAATATGTGATGTTTCAAATCTTGAAACCGTGGAAAATCTAGACAGAAATATTGATATGAAAGTTTTAGACATGTGTAAGGAAGAAGATGATCTTGGGGAAAAATCTAATCTCATAGGAGAGAACATGCCTCTGTAGAATTGTCATGATCAGAATAATGGATTCACTAATTTTCAGGGACTCCCAGGTTTGATGTCCTCTATTAATAACTATGGAAATCAATTTGGATGTCTCTAAGTCAGGGAAAGGTATATTTATACCATAGTTACAAGACTCGGACTCGGCAAGCTAGGTTCGGGCGCGGACTCAAACTCGGCGTCTGGACTTGGCAAATCGAAAAACCCAAGAAATTCAAAGATTTTTATGGATTTAAAGCTTTTTTCATGCATCATTTAGTCAATTAACATCAAATACACAATAATTGAGATAAATAGAAGCTACTTTGCACACATACACAAGTTTACATAGATCAAATAAGTATAAATGAGAAATTTCTAAAGGAAATAAGTTAAACTAAATAATACATTAGAAATATAAATAGTGTCACTGTCAAATGTCTACAATATTCATGGAATATGAAATCCATGGAATAAAAAGTTAAAAACATATATCAAAATAAAAGCTAGAGCCTAGAAGACTAAGGCTCATAGTAGCCTATGCCACTGTCTCCATGTTGGTATATATTGGGTTTGCTCTTCCCACTTGCATATTGATAGTTGAGATTTCAGACCTCACTTTGCAGAGTTAAAAATCCTCCAGTCGAACACTTGTTCAAGTATTATGCAAACTTGTCCACGATGCCTAATCAATTCAAGCCATTCTCAAGAAGATAATTTGAGCAGGCACATAATGATAATACCAAATTTCTTAGGTCCAAAGTTGACCATTTGTCAGTGCTCCTAATGGTTGCTATTTATGAACAACATATTCTAGTCCTATTGACCCATTTTAGTAACTCCATTGTTATTAAAATAATTCCAGCATTATAAATGTCAATTGGTTGCAGACTCTAGAATGCTCATACATGACGATGATAATGGAAGACTTAAATAAACTTGCAGTCCTGGCCTGCCAAAATAATGAAACTAGCATCCTCACACAATGACTTGATTTATAACATTCCTGAATCCTAGTACATTTCTTTGGATCCTTACACTCCATACATTTAAGCCTATGCATGAGCAATAACAACAGATTTTTTATTTTTCTAGGACTTATCACTGAATTTAATACTTTGATGCTAAACTCATCACTTGAATGACTATTTTCCATGAGTATGTGTTTCTTTTATGGCCCTTCACTCATTTACATTGGCAATAATAACAAGGTGAAAAAACCACAAAGCACACAAGCGCCTCTTTTTCTGATTTTTGCAATTCACTATAGGCAATGCATGAACCTTAACACCTTATGATCACCAAGATCACAATGTAGGCAAGGTGAAAGCACACAGTGAAAAGGATTTGTCTGATTATTATAGAAAATGCTTGTTGGCGGTAAGCCACACAACTCAATATAGCTACTGATGAAAGGATTCGAAATAATATAATAATTTCTGGCAGCGAACCTTCCAGATTGAATAAAAATATTGAATCTAGCAGAAAACCACACAAATTATTATTAGATATATAAATGTCAAAACAAAAGTAATTTTGTTTTAAATGTTGTGGTGGCATAGCCATCCAAACAAACAATATTTAAATTGAAAACCTAAAAAACAATTAAAACAAATTAAAAATTTGTTTTTTTTGGCCTTTTTGACTTATTGGCCACGGCAAAGTCCGGATAGCAGGACTCGGCGAGTCCAGCGAGTCCTTGGACTCGACTCTGCTGGACTCGGCCGAGTCCGAGTCTAGAGCCAGAAAAACTCTGGAGCCCGGACTCGGCTCAGGACTCGCAGAGTCCTGTAACTATGATTTATACACAACAGAGAGGTTGGCAATAAAATATATCATATTGCATATGGTTATGCATTGTATGGTGACACGGGACACTGCAAGAAGTATGGATTTGGCCTATATAATAGTAATAACTATAACTGGATGAGAGGAGGTGTCAACCTATTTTGTCAAACATATCTCAACCTTATTTTCAGATTGATGTCAATGGAATGTGATGAAAACAAGATTTTTGACAGAGGCAAGTATTGCTTTTGCATTTTGGTAGCTTGGGGTTACCAAATTATATATGATGTGATTTCTACACAGTGACTATAACCCAATTGATTGGCACTTGGTCTGCTTCTTCCAGAGAAAGCTGAATTCTCGCTACGCTCACAAGGAGCATACGTCCCCTAGAAAGAGCCATTGTTGAGCCATTTTTTGAAATTTTGCATCTTGAAGCATAAAGACTATCTAGAAATCAAATATGAAGGCAAATTGCAGAGATCCAGAATGAGAAAATACCTTTGAGACATTCAAATGGGACCGTTTTCGCTATTTCGCGTTCATGAAAACAAAGACAGCGAAACAACGATTTTTTGCTATCTCACGAATGACATTAGCGGGAGTAGCGAAATAGCGATTTTCGGTATTTCGCGATGGACTTTTTAACAAGTTGCGAAATGACGAAAAGAACAATCAAAATTTTGTGAGAAAAGATTTCAGAGATGCTGTAATTTCGACATGCTGCAAAAATGATATCGCCAAAAAATGAAAATGTTCGAAATTTAACAATCTAAAACAGACCCAATTCGGAAAATAAAATTTCCTATCTCCAATAAAAATCTTATGTTCGTATAATCTGTTTTGGATTTTCGACCAAAGCCAAATCCGAAAGATAGGTAGTTATTAGTTAGTTTGTTGATTAGGTAGTTATATCTCTTCACCCTAAAGGGATGTGAAAGCCATTCATCCACATATATATGTGGTGTAAAATGTAATCAGAGATATAATATAAAAAGATAAGAAAAGGGAGGAAGATGGTACTGTAGGAAGATAGCATGGATGGTGACTGCAACTTAAATGTAAATCAATTGTATTCACTTTTTTTATTAATACAAAGAAAATTTGTTTCCTGTCCAAGATTGAAGAAGTAAGTTCGTTGTTTTTAATTGGTTGGTCCTTTGCATTTTCAGTTACACGCGGCTTTCTCTTTGTTGTTAGATGTCGGAAAATTGAAGTTTTTGATATAAGTTTTTGAGCATCAAGGGTTGTATACGAAGCTCTCATCTATACAAATCCTTGTCTAATTGGTTTCCTGCCAAGGAATTAAAATTCATTTAGACTAAGACAAATATTATTATCAATTCATCCTTGAT
>MU226746.1:496363-524303 GCA_018584345.1 Thuja plicata | reverse complement strand
ATATTATTATCAATTCATCCTTGATGTCATGGGGGAGGGAATCTAAAATTGAATTGCAGAGTGTACATGAGGGTTCAAACAAAGCTTGACTACATTCCGCCCAATTAGTTGGATAAGGGACTGGCCTATGTATCTCCTCAAAGAAGGTTTTTTACAGTTTTATAAGCATTGAAGTTCTTTCATTTCATCCTTGCGAAATATATTATCTCATACCCAAAGTATTCTCCTTGCACACAAATACAAATTCAATTACAAAGCATTCATAAGCATTCACAACTTTCAAGCACAAGTAAGAAGAATATTTTCTTATTCTGATTAATCTCAAGGAATATTTGCCACCTTGAGAAATCAAACAAGTTTAAATTCGCTATATAAAGACACCTTTGTGTTTGGGGTGAGGGTTTACCCACCTAGGTTTAGCAAAGCCTGAATTGCAGGGGAATTGGATTGCTCCCGTTCGTTGGCCAAGACTGATTGAGCAATCTAGGAGAATTGGCAAAAGCTCTTGGATTTCCAATCTGCAGTTTTGGGAACCAACAATAGGATCTGGACTTGTCTTTGATGTTTTCTTCAATCTTTTGAGGTCTCAAAGTCTGCAATTAAAGTTCATTGCGTGTCTAGCCACCTTGATTTGTCTAAAATGGTTTCATTCTGGTCTGAAATTGATATGATATACCATGTAATATTCTTCAAACCATCACTATTTTCATTCAATCAGTCATCTTGATCTGGTGAAATCAATCTGCATTTCCTCAATTTCGATCTGCAATTAATGTCTGATTTGTAATTGATATTTGACTTCAATTGGGTGTTGAAGTGGCTTCAACACCCAATTATATATTGGCCATCATGTTTAAGGGGTGTGTTTCCTCAATGTAGGCCGACCTGGCCTTTAGAAACAAAATTAAATCAATACACACCTCTTTTAAATAAAATTGTGGCTTTTCATTTAAGTTCATGAGGCCCTGCATTAATTTCGTGAGGTCTTGTATCGATTTCATGTAGCCTTGCATCGAATTTAGACCCATACGTTTTTTATTTGAAGCCCCTATTCTTTAAATTTAGCTCATTAGTTATTAATTATAGGACTATACACTTCAGATCTGGCCCTTAGCAATTGAATTTAAAGGGCCATATGTTCGAATTCAAGTCCAGATTTGGGGCTCACATCCACACGTTTCCTTTTATTGTCTTTGGTTTAGTGAGTTTTGTGTCACACATTTCATGTTTAGGCCATGTTTGAGGTTTCAAGGCCTTGCTGATTGGTCAAGTGCCCATACGTTTGGTTATAGGGCCTGCACCATTGCATATACACCAAGATTTGGGGCTGCACTTATCGAGTTCATGCCCAGACATAATAAATTAAAGTCCACACGTTACTGATTTAGGTCCACACGCTTGATTTGAAGCCATACGTTGGGCTATAGGGCCTGACTTAGGGCCTACATGCTGAGATTTAGGCTTCACCATTGGTTATAGGCCTGCATATTTGAAATAGGCCTGGTTTATTTGAAATTGATGGGCCAAATGCTCCGAATTTAAGGCCTGATTTAGGACTTAAGCCAACACGTTTCATCATAGGGCCCGTGCATTTGAAAATTAGAGCCACATGCCATCATTAAGGTTTATACATTTCAGATTTGGGGCCATGTCATTGATTTTAGGGCCTGTATGTTTCATCATAGGGCCTGATTTAGAAAATTTAAGCCCACGCGTTACTGATTTAGAGGCTTCTCTCACTGAATCCAAGGTCTGATTTAGGACTGAGACCCATACGTTTGCATTGTAGGCCTGATTTAGGCCTCATCATCATCGAATTTAGGCTCAGATTTGATACTCAGGCCCACACATTTCCTTAACAGGGCTGCATGCTTAGAGTTTTGAGCCCATACATTTCCTCCATTGGCCCTTCGTAACTTAAATCAAGGTCATTCGAA
Source organism: Thuja plicata (assembly GCA_018584345.1). Lineage (NCBI taxonomy): Eukaryota > Viridiplantae > Streptophyta > Pinopsida > Cupressales > Cupressaceae > Thuja > Thuja plicata. The sequence continues at coordinate 522,366 of MU226746.1, read as the reverse complement.
TAGCCTTAAGGACTTCATGATTGGCCCAAATTCTTCCTTACTTTGAATTTCTTCTTCCCCTCGTAATCTCCATGCTCCATTGTCCAATAAATGTAGTTCATTTTCTTGACACTTAAGAAGGTGGATTCCACTTCTTTATTTGTCAATTGCCACTTAAGAAGGTCGGTTCCATTTCTTTATTTGTCACTTGCCACCTAAGAAGGTGGATTCCACTTCTTTATTTATCAATTGCCACATAAGAAGGTGGATTCCAATTCTTTATTTATCAATTGCCACATGTGACTGTTCTACAAAACCTTGGATATGATGTGGCTGCAAACAGCACATTTACCAATATTAAAAAATATATATACACCATAAAACATAGAAACTTTAAAATAGGGTGTTCCCAGCCAAAATCCCATTCAAATATGAGTACAAAATAACAGGCAAGTATGAGAAGAAATATTTTACCTCTCTTCTTAATCGGTAGCTGATTTTTGCCTCTTTTTGAGTCATTTCAAGTCTTTTTGAAATTTTCATAGTTACCATGTTTGAAAAGTTTGGGTTTTCTAAGACAGCAAAGTTCATAATTTTTAATTTTATAATTTTTAAAAAGGCTTAGTTTGTTTCCATAATAATAATTATATTTATTCAAGAACATAATAATAATACTGAAAAATATTTCAAAATATTTAGGTTTTTCATTGCTGGGAAAAAGAGCCATAAAACCAAGAAATATTGGCAACCTACCAAGACCCAAATTATATTATACACCACACTGAGTCAAATCAAAAGCTTAAAAGAGTGAGCATTAAAGAAGTTCAATTCAAGTTAACAGTTAGATTATTTGCTATACTTGCATTGAAAAAATTCAAGAGGGGATTTAGTCTTGAGTGCTTACATTAAGCCCTTTATTCAAACTATGCATTCAGAAAAGGGTATCCTCCACCAAAAGGTATTCAAAGCCAATTTATTAAGATCATGTCTCTAGGTCAAATCTGCACTCCTAGGTCATTCTAGACATTGGAAGTTTGACCCTGTGGGCTGTTTCTGTGCCTTAACAAGTTTGGTCAACTTTTAAAAACTGGAATAAAATAATATACGAGAAGTCATATATGAAACTTTGGAATGCTCAAACATATGTGATATTGCATTGAATGAACAACAAAAATGCCAAATAACCACATTTATATAATATATTCAAAATGATGACTACATTTGAAAATACAATTGGCCAATGACCCAATGGTGAAAATATATTTAGTACCTTGCTTCAGTCTTTATGAGATTTCAGATCATGGCTGTAAAAGTAGTAATTTATTATTATTGTAGTTCAATAGTGTTGTTTGCATTCCTTATTTATTTCAGTTTGCATAAATCAGAAAATACAAAAAATCGCATATATTCTGAAAATTTCAAGGTCATTGCTGTACATCCGCTTGAACCTTACTTCTGAAATCTACTTCTAAGCTCAGAAGACTAGGATGCTTGAATCTTTCATCTCTCCAGATTTTCTCAGATCCATATTTTCAATTCTAATGTATAATAAAAAGACATCCTCTATAGGGGTCTTCGGTATTCCAATGTGACATTTCTTCCATGGCTTCCCTTAATTCACTAGGGGACTTCTAAAACTAATATACATGCAGCCATTATTCTGAAGCAAATATAAAGAAATGAAAATAATAAATGCAAGAGAACACAATGTTTGAAACTGAGTCAAATGAAGAAGACTTCCAGGACTTTAGGCTGATTTTATTAGAACTTGTGACAGTATTTCTCTGAAATATGTTCAAACTTCAAAGCTTATAGTAATTCCATTTATTTCCCTTTCTTCCACTTATCCATGATTTTGAGGAATCCAATATATTCAATAAATAAACTATGGAAGGTAAATTGTAACAATGACACTTAATTGATCTTTCTAGGCACACTTTATGGGCATCACCGAAAAAACAATTAATCCACTTTCTAGACCACACTGTGTAGCCCATTGTTGAAACTTGAAAGTACCTTAATCCATGTTGCAGGCCATACTTTGTATTTCAATAATATTTCTGTTTTCCTCCCAAATCCTGTTGATTAATTTCAAAATTCTTACAGCAAATCTTAAGTCTAGGTATTTCAGTGAAAACCTTGAAACTCCAAGGAATCTGAACGTGCTCGATTCATAGCCGTGACCAAGTCTTCCATTTTCTCCCAAGCCCCAGCTAAGGACCTCACCATCCTCTTTGAAGTTTTGAGCCATGCAAATAACAGAATATCAAATTCTGAACAAGAGAATGTTTGATAAAATAAACAAATAAGGAATACAAGTATATTCTTTGACTTGATAAAAGCCTGAACTGACTTAAGAAATAAAATTATAGTCTTGTCTGATCAATCCTCTAAACCTAGAATACCATTCAGAATATACTAAAAATATGAGTAACAAATGCATGTTCTAAGTAACAAGAAAAACATTTCATCCCTTACCTGTGAGAGCTAGTGAGTGCTCTGAGCCCAAAGCAATCATTTTGATTTGTAAACCATTCAGAGGCTTGACTTCATTTGCAATACAAACTTTTTTGGGTGCGTCTGATTTTGGAAAAACAAGATCATAGGTATCATAAAGCAATATATGCATTTGCTTAAGAAATGCAATATGTAAATGCCAAAAATTGGATATAACATATATTAGAACAATATTGAGATACACATAGAACAAGCTAACATAATCCAACCATGAATCTAAGTTTATGCCCTTAACTTCCATTTATCAAATTAAAACAATGCAAATTGAAACTGTAAAGAAACAAATAATGTCATTGAATATTCCTCTACTTCTCTGAAAGCAGTTAACTTTCTTAGCTGAAAAAACAAATTGTTTAGTTTTTAAATTATTTGAGCAAAGAATTAATACAATATAGTGAGGCTAGCAAGAATATATTACTCATAAGTATGTAGCATGAAGAGAATAGATCAGCGTAATATATTCTTTCATAGGGCTCAATGGTGAATCTCCATTACACTATATTGTTAGATGACACATCAACCCCTGTGACCCCTAAACTCCAATCACACAAACTGTCAGAGGTACAACAGCCTGAGTTACCAAAAGTGGGCAACTAGAAGAAAACCAGCAAATAATTGAAGTGCAACTTCTGGCTCCCAGTGAAAATCATTGACAGCTGGATTCAGAGTCTGTTTTCTTGGTCATAGAACTTCTACAGGACAGCAAAGGCCATACAGTAAGCACACAATCTGATCCCCTCCAGCTGTCTGATGATAGAGCTGAAATTTGTGCTTGGCAAAAGTGAAGGATGAAGCAACTTCAGTTAATTGAAGAGTTGAAAGCAATTCACAATCGATTGATAAAAATTACATTCTAACGTCAAAGCAAAACTTTGCATATTAGCAATGCAGGTTGTGAATAGTGCGTAATCATCTTCATCCAGAAAATCAGATCCCATACCTATTCCGGGAGTGTCCCATGGGGCTTCACCCACAGGTACGCCTAGGAATGCCCAGGCAGCGCTCAGATGCACCTGCATACCCACAAGGAACCTAAGGCATCCAAGGCACTCCCTAGGCATTCTTGGGTGCACCCAGGCATACCCGGCAGTGCTCGGCACCAAAAAAGTGCATTTTGTTTAACATTTTTTGACATGAATATAAACAATGAAACCCTAAAAGCACCATTTCGCCCACAACAAACATAATTTTTCTCTTCACTCTTCTTTTTTCATTTCAGCATTATTATTTTTTTTGTATTTATTTCAATTTCGTAATTATAAAGATTTTCATCTCAATTGTGACCATAGACATATATGATATATATTATATAGCATATGACATAATATTAAAATTCAACTATGAATTGGAATTTAATATTTATCTTTATCACTACCATTTTGGCATTGGCATAAATTAATGATGAAGTATCATACTATCAAATGTATTTAGTTTTACAATTCTGTATTTTTTCTAACTTTTTGTATGTGTGTAACATATACATATACACCGTAACCAAATGTACCCTACCCAATTGAAAAAAAATTCCTTATCAGCAACACATATCCCAAAGCTGTTCCTGTACCAGAACCAGCAGCTTAGCTTTCAAGGAAAGAAAGAGAGCTACTACTGTCAAAATTAAGATGCACGTTGTTCAGGCAAAGGCACTGCTCCTAATAAGCCTCTCAGAGTTTCAGGAGAAGAATGTCAGTGATCCAGTCATTTAGCCAGCTTTAGATGATCCACGTGTTAATAAATAGGAAACTCAACTCATACAACCTGACTTAAAGAACTAAACTGATAAGTATAAACATGATAGTTGGGTTTTCCAAGACAATGTAAAGAACCAATAAGCAATGCTTGATAAGTATCAACAAGATGGGTTAAAATCTTGAAGAAAATTAGAATTTGGGAAAAAATGTAAATATTTGTGATATACACAACAAGTCTACCTAGAACTATTTATGTGAGCAAATCAAAAAACAAAGATATTATGTATTCAATATAATGGAGTGTGATGCCCCCTTTTTGACTAAGTCGGGAAATACCGACAATTATATTAACTTCTCCTTTTAATATGCCAATTCATTGCAAGTAAATCAAGTAATGAAAATTAAACTAGTGATCAACTACTATTTCTGATATAAAAAATAATCTATGCAAATAGAAATGATAGCAATATCTGATTTACAATGTATTATATGCTATGAATATGTAAGAACCCCTACTAATTCGGCTCTCTTTTCTTCATGCTTGGATGTTTGACATTTTGTCAAACACTTGGCACATAGCTCAGTATTATCTGATTTTTTTATTATTGTTTGTGTTTTGGGGTTTATGTCGATTGCCAAATCAAATAGAAATGCAAAGAATATGATAAACAAGATTTGCACTAAACTTTGACTAGACAAACTCAAAGAAATGATATTGCATTAGGCATAAATCAGAATTGAATACATTTATTATCAGGTCTGATACAATGATATCGAACTGTAAGATCATATGAAAAATGCATTACATTGACAATTACAAAGTCTGATTCAGTTCCTCACATACCCGATTTGCTTGCTTGCCTGTATGTATTCTAAATGACACCCGATGCAACTTGATATGGAAGGGAATGGCCTGCAACTCTACTGATGAAATCTGAAGCAATTCTGATCCAAATTGAAAGTGATGGCAGACTCTACAAACCCTTAGCACCTATAAATGATCTCCTCCAATGTAGCCGCCTAGGGCATAAGTGGAAGCAATGAATCCCTGTGTTGTTATAAAATTGACATGATGCCAAATGCGCCACCACACCCTTGCCACTGGAATCTGATATAAACCTGATGAAATCTAATCTCCAAACTGCAATTATTCCTCAAACCCTAGCCATCCAAAATAAAGGAAAATTCATATAAATCACAACTAGCTCCAAAAAGTCTGAAACCACCGACAAATAAATGATATTTCCAGGTCCTCCTCAATGTCATATACCTGCAATAAGCTCAATGTGAATTTTGGAACTAGAATGAGTCCACCTAATAGGCTGAATGGGTTTTCGTCCACACAACCGAGAAACTCCAAGGGTTTCCATCATCAGATTTCCAATAGATGAAAGTCAAAGCTCTCAAGCTTCTTAGAGAGAAATTAAACAAACCAAGTATACCAAATGACTTCCTCAAATCCCCTTTTATAATCTTTTCATGAAGTTTCCGAAAACCCTATTTAAAATTTCCACTTTTTTATAATTTTGTATTTAACTTGCATATGGGAAATAATAATGAAGTAACACCTTCATATAATTTCTTTATTAATATAGTCACTTTAATATCCTTATAACTCCATAAGTTGGCACCCCATTTGGCATAATAGTTAAATACATTATGGCATTCATATATTAAATGCACACTTGACCCCTTATATCCCCTTTAATCATAAAGATATTTAAGTTTATTAATTATATTGAAGTCAATACTAGATTAGATTTTAATTAATTAAATTAAATCATTAAAACCCATTAAATGCCAAATATCAAACTAACAACTAATCCTGCCAACTTTTCGGATATAACTATGGTGGCCTCTGACTAGCGAGATGACTTACCATAAATAGTATGGACACCAAATGTCCAAGTGACTTACTAAAAATAGCAAGTGTGTATAAACAAAGCCTGAAAGACCTCTGGAAGGCAAACCACAAATAAACGGATGCAATGAGATGGAGAGTACTAAAATAGATGCCCAAATGGTCAACTGAATAACCTTGAATCGCCCTCAAAGGGCCCCCTAATCACCACATTAGCCTACGGGGACCACTAATAATAGGCTAACCTCTGAAATTAACTAATGCTTAGGAAGGGAAAAAAAAATAGGGACACTACAAAATATTACTTTATCACGTATAGTGATGATAAAATGATGCTATATCTGATATAGTCAATAAGTCTATGCAATGGATTATATTGCTTTCAGCAATAATTGGTTTGTAATATCTAATATGACATTGATTATGCAAATATATATATATATATATATATATATATATATATTGCTTGAAGCGATATGTTGCTGCTTTAGATTGTTAATGGAATGCTTGCAACTTAAGAATGGATGTTGTGTCTAATATACAATCCTTTATATCTATAATCCCTTGGTGTTGTCTTTAATCTGCACTATAATGCTTGCAACCGATAATGCCAATGGCAATTGCTCTTAAGAGAAGTGGGTTAGCAAGATAAAGGCGCTTAATTTCGACATCAACTATGTCAAGGGGAAGAGAAACATTGTGTCTGATGCACTCTCTGGGAGACCTCCTATTCCTACATTGTGTTCTATATCAAAGATTTCAGCTTATTGGAAGTCTCAACTTTTAGTTGAGTATTCCAATAATCTATTTGCTTGTGAGTTCATGGACAACAAGGTTCAGGATAACAGGTATAAGGTGATTGATGATGTGATCTATTATGAGAACAAAATTTATCTGGTACCTAAGTCTAGACTTAAGGAAAAGATTATAAGAGTTGTCCATGATACACCTTTAGTAGGACATCTAGGATAGTTTAAGACGAATAGGCAGATCAGAGAGAGATTCTCTTGGAGAGGTCTTAAGGATAATGTCCTTAAGCATGTTCAAGAGATTATGACTTGTCAGCAGAACAAGTTAGAGCATGTGTTTTCTGCTAGGTTATTGCAGCCCTTACCTATTCTTGAGCAGAAGTGGGAGAGTGTGTGCATGGATTTTGTTACAGGTCCACTGAGAATTCAGGGTAAGGACAATATATTTGTAGTAATTGATCAGTTGACTAAATTTACTCACTTCTATGTCATTACAGTCAATTGGACAGCCTCACAGGTAGTAAAATTAATTTTCAGAGAGGTATTTAGACTACATGGTCTGTTGAAGTCCATTATCAGTGATCGGGACAATAGGTTTCTCGACATTTTATGGCGAGAATTGTTTAGACTAGCAGGTACAGAGTTAACTCCCAGCACCAGCTACCACCCACAAACCGATGTGTAGACGGAGATTGTAAACAACTGGATGGAAGGTTATCTTCGCAACTACATTGCGAGTCAAGAGAAGGCTCGGGTCAAGTGGCTATATCTAGGAGAGCATTGCTACAATACTACATATCATATGTCTATTGGTATGTCACCATTCTAGGCTCTGTATGGTTATGACCATTTGACTTTCATCGATTTTTCTTTTGATGATAATAGAGCATCCCGTGCCAGGGATTGGTTATAGGATCATCAGGATATTCTCAGGTTTCTCAAGGATAATATTCAGCATGCACAAAATCAGCAGAAATTATATGCAAATCGCCACACGACAAAGAGGACTTATGAGGTTAATGATATGGTATCCTTAAATATATTGAGGAAGATAGGAAAAGTGGCATATGAGCTTGGGTTGCCACCAAATAGCTGGATTCATAATGTTCTTCATGTATTGTGCCTCAAGAAGGCACTTGGTCAGCATATTGTACCTACTCCTAGTCTACTGTCATTGGATGAGGAAGGGAAACTAATTTTAGAACCTACAGAGGTTTTGGAGATGAGAGAGAATCAGTTGAGAAATTGGGTGATCAGAGAATCCTTCGTGCGCTGAAAAAATTTGCCATTAGAGGATGGTACCTGGGAAGGTGAAGACATTCTACAACATCTAGCTTTGCAATTGCTTGAAGGTAAGCAATCTCGGGAAGGGAGGGCTGTAACGTCCCCTTCACAATAAGTTCTTGAGGAGCTTGGTTAGCCTATTTTCTCATCCCAGAAGGCTAATAGTATATTAAAAAGGGATGCATTTCCAATCACAACTTTATTTGTGAAGAGATGGAGAAAATAAAATAATATTTAATGGGCTTAATATTATTAAAGTTACTTTATGTTATAAAATAACATTATAAAAGTAAAGTAACTTTATAAAAAGCAACTGAGTTTTATCCCACATTGCTTAGTGGAGATGTATCAACCGCTTAAAGGGGCTTTATAAATGGAGCTTGTACTCTCATTTGTTAGGTTATGAAATTATTTAATTGATATTAGTTCTCCATTGTTTCTGGTAACAGTGGCTGGTTATTCTAAGAACGAAATTCCTTGGAACTCTGAAGGATTGGACAGAAGCTCATTTCCTTCTATGAGGGGTGGATCTATATCCAAGTCCACCATTACATTTAACTGTGGAAGTTCAAAACAACATGGAAGAATCCATTAGTAGATCAATGGTTCACTGCAGATCAGATCAATGACCAAGATTCAAGAGGAGGCATGACAGCGTATATTTGAAAGTTAATTTAATAGGCATATGCGATTTGATCATTTAGATAGTAGTTGTTAATCAACATGCCAAGGAGGGAAATCACACAGCAGATTGTATTAGTTTCAAAATACATTTGCAGCTGGTTGTATAAGTTATTCATGGAGTCGTCTAAGAGTTAGGATGCACGTGCCACATTTAGAGATTCAATTCAGACCTTGAAGACTGAGTTTCGAAAGGAAATGCAGGGTTATACTGGTTATTTGCATCCATTTAGTCTTGTTCTGCCTTCTTCCATCCTTATTGAGCTTCTCAGAAATCTCCAGGGCAGCGTTAAGGAGGCTTAAAGGAGCACCAGCTGCGTAAGATACCATTCTTAGGCATGTTTGATGTACATGGACAGCTGGCAAGGATATTGTCATGTGTTTTGGGGTGCTGATAGAAGCCCGGCGTTTGGTAGGAAGGAACCACGTGGAATCTAAGTGTCGTGGGATTGTATGGTTCAGTAGCTCTCAAACTTTCAGATTGCTGAAGCTCCTCATCTCAGTTTGTAAAACAGTAAGTTCAGGACTTATCTTGTTTGCAAAGTGTTTGCTGAAATATCAATAATGAATCACTACGGATTTTTTAGTGCTATGATCAGTCAAGTGTTCATTTTAATGCCTATTATGTCTTTGCATTAAGTGTGAGCAAGAGTTGAATTATTATATCTTCTATTACTGTTCTGAATAAGCAAATCACTCCATTCCAAGTTTAGGACAGAGATATTTTAATGAAATGAGACTGTATGCAAAGTGTTTGAAAAAGTGCCTCTGAGAAACAAATGATTATTTCAGTATGTTATCATCTGGTAAATGTCTAACAAGTGTTTGATTGAATGCCTAACCTGATTGAATGCCTAACCTGGGTAAGTGAGATTTGTGAAGAAAAATATGAGATTTTTGCAAAGTTGACTGTTCATTATTAGTAGGGATCTTACAATGACCTGATAGATGAATTGCACGGGGCTCGATTCTTTGCTGAGATAGATTTGAGCTCAGGGTACTATTGTGAGGTTTTCACACTATCGCCCCATTGCAAAGGGGGACCCGCTATTTTTGGTTTAGCAGTAGGAGTAGTGCTTTTAGGTGGTCTTAGTTGGCAACATTTCAAGTCTCCAAGTCTGAGAGGTGATTTTTGAGCAATTTTGGTCTGCTGGGAAGTCAAGTTTGTCCGGGATGTAAGCGAAAGTTGGGCTAAGCTAGTCATGGAGATGGAGTTGAAACCAAGTGATTTGTGAGAAAATGAGTTAGAATCACTAGAAAATCCTTGTTCCAGCTTCAATTTGAGCTTAGAAAGCCACAATAGGTTATGGGAGGTTAAAATGTTGAAGGCATGCTCAACCCTGAAATTTGGTTGTCGGGAATTTTTTGAAAACCCCCAAAATCTAGAATCTGCATTTTAACTCCTATGAAGTTGAAACCTATCTCAAACATCCTGACAGTATTTATACAAATATAACTTAAAGCAAATAAATGTAACTTATACTTAAATGTTATATTTGTATAAATCTTCTCACCTCCTGAGCTAAATTTGATTAAGTCTGGATGAGTTGAGCAAGAGGTGGCGAAATTCTTCTCTTTCCCAAAATTCTGCCCAGCATAAAGACAGATTTTGAGGGAAATCGAAGTGCCTAAGTAAGGGAAGTAAGAATTGAGAATCAAATTGATGAAATGGCTTAAGTTAGGAGAACTTTTTTCAAGGCAAGTCTATGTGCATCAGTTCTCGTCGGAATTCCTCTGATTAGAGGAATTCTGCCCATGAAAATTCCTCCAATCCAAAATGTTCCACCATGAGAGTTGACCCCCCCTTCTATGAGGGCAATTGTATAAGTTGCAAGGAAATTGAAAACAAAGGTAAGAGTTGAGGGAACTAAGCCAAAAGCCAGCATGAGATGGAAGTGGCGGAATTCCTTTGATTAGAGGAATTCCGCCCGTGAAATTCCTCAAAACATGAGAACTCCGTCCTTGCAAAAGAGAGAAAAGTTAGGTGCAAATTCAGTGATCAAATGCTGCAAAGAAAAAATGGACAAAGAGTTGATTAATGGTGTCAACGGAGCAAGTTCTAGGGCGAGATGTCAAGCTTGAATGAAGCCACATTTGGCAGAATTCCACTGATTAGAGGAATTCTGCCCACGAATTCCTCAGGAACTCAAATCTCTGCCTTCCCCTTTACATGGATTCTCTTGCCCAAAATTGATCAGATTTCATTCATAGGGCGAGGTAGGCAAATAAGAATGTGTTTGATCATAAGGCAGGATAAGAAGATTAAGTGATTCTTGGCGGAATTCCTTTGATTAGAGGAATTCCGCCCAAGATTTCCCTCTAGTGGGAAAGGGCGATTTAGTGAATTTTATTTAGTTTCTCCCCTTTGTTAAGGTCGGCCTTGAAGGCACAAAGCAATTCAAATAAATATTTTTTACTGGATAATTAAAGCCAAGTTGGCCTGCATGGGGGGATGTACCCTTTTCAAGTTCAAGTCATCTATATAAGGGGAGAGAATGAATTCATTTTCACACTAAACCAACTACAGATTTACCTCTGCTATATGCAGCGAACTGCTCCTTAATTGGCAACAATTTTATCAGCTTGAAGCAGCGAATTGAATCCTCAAAGAGGCAGCAATTTCCTTGAGTGAGTTCAACAATTTTGAAATCTGAAAGAGGCAATAATTCTGGGTGCATTTAAGGCAGATTACTCTCAGAATTCTGAGTTTGGAGGGTGGTAAGGAATCAAAATCTGAATATCTCATAATGCAAAAATCATTTATTGTTTCCAGATTTTCATATATTTCCATTTTTGCTTCAAATTCACAATGCAGAAAAGAAGAATTACTTGTGATTGAATTTCCAATTTCCTCATGATATGATGCTCGACATTTTATAAAGAAATCAGAATCGCACTAGAGAACTTTAAGTCATAAGAATTCAATTGAAAATGATTGAAATAAGACAAAATCTGATTCGAATTCTTATCGAAACTAAAGAATCAAAATTTGTAAGAGGAAAGGGTAGTTTGCTTTGAAACTAAGGGATATCCATGATCAAAGGGAGCCATTTACTGTGATATTGATGCAGTTGTTTTATGAAATAATTCATCTTTCATTTCATCATTTCATAAACTTGATGCATTTTCTTTCTTGTTTTCGCAAGGAGAAGCTGGGATGTCCAAGGCTGGAAATGGCGAGATCAAACTCAAGAACTCCAGGCTCAAACTTGAGAATTTCAAATGAGGAGGTTCAAATCGAGGTTCAAAGTTCAGGAAGAGAGAAAATGTAGGAACCCCAACAGGATCTAACTTTACCACTATATTACTCCTTGCGATTTCTACTTTTATATTTTCAGTTTTGTGTCATGTGCATTTTGTCAAACAGTTGTCATGCTTAATTTAAAAACATTACTTCATCATGCTGTCATAAAAAACATACTGACAACATATATAAAATCTGAATTTGTCAAACAAGAAACATAGGCATTAAACCAAACAGTTGGCATTCATCATATGTTGATATGGTGTTCAAGGCATCACACCAGACAGATTGACAAACACTTGGCAAGCAAACTGTATAAACTCAGAAATCTGATTTTATTTCCAACTCTAAACTGTAATTCTTATTTTCAAAACTAGACAATTTACAATGATAATATAATGCATATGAAAATTAAATAAACTTTATTGAGATGAACCTGTGGCTGTTAGCATGCTTCAAATGACACCCCAATTCATAATGCTACTCTTTTAAAATAAACACAATCTGACGCCAAGGCTTGGAAGATTTAATGGAAGGCACTCTACCTCCAAATCGTGCCCACAGCTGTTAAACACTGGCCCTGTAATTAAATCGTAGCCTCCAATGTAATTGTCGCTGCCTGTAGAGTAAATCATTGCTCCTTGGACACCAAACACGGGTCTTTGAATGACTGCAAATCTGTATTAAAACTGCCCTCTACCCTTGCATAATGGTTCTGACATTAATTGGACCGCCAATTTCTTGTATCACTGCAATTAAATCTGTAGGCAATCTATAACTCCAGCCCTCTAATCCCTTCACAGTTACACGCAATTATGGCCTCTGAGTGAGAGCACCATGATGGCACAACTCACTGGTTATCTGCAACCAATTAAAAGTGTTGGAACTCTGGGAATTACCAATTCTCCAGGTTCTTGAATACTGAAACCCTTGGTTGCAAACTCAACACACACAACACCAAATTCTCAAATGCACAATGATGATGAAACTTCTCTTTTTCATGCTTATATATTCTCCATAAGAAGTTTGAACCTCTCTCAAAAAAACACATTTAATGAAATATTATTTCATTTGCTCATTAATGAATAAACTTTGGGTTGTGTGCTGGATAAATAATTAATAATTTGGCCCCCTTTTTAATGATGAAAATGACCCTTTCTTTACGAAATAATAATAACTTATAACATAACATTAAATGGCCTCATAATAAAATTTAATAATAAAGTTATCACTTTATTAATAATCAAATAAGCATGAGTCCATGATTAATCAATTTTCCTTCATTTTGTCTGCACCGAGAAGTTGACCATTTTATTCTTTATCCAACTCACTAACATACCAAAAATAGAAAGGGTCCCTCTCGATCGTCACCTAGCTTACTATAAATAGTAAGTATATGAAACTGAGCCCAAACAAAGTCCAGTCTGAGCCAAACAAAGACCAAAATGGAACATACTAAATTCTGGAGAAGACAAGAACCTCCATTAACCAAGCCTCTGCCTCAGAAGACCCTCTATCCACAATAATTAGCCTACGAGGGTCACAATTATAGGCTAATGCCTCAAACTCAAATGCTCATGAAAATGGAGACATTACAATCCGCCCTCCCTAAGATTGCTTGTCCTCAACCAATCACGACTGTAAGGAAACTTCATTGCACGGAAAGTCCAAAGGAAGACTAAGAAAATGTAGGAACCCCAACAAGTTCTAACTTTACCACTATATTACTCTTTGCAATGTCTACTTTTATATTTTCAGTTTTGTGTCATCTGCATTTCGTCAAATAATTGTCATGCTTAATTAAGAACATTACTTCATAATGCTCTCATAAGAAACATACTAGCAACATATATAAAATCTGAACTCGTTGAACAAGAAACATAGGCATTAAACCAAATAGTTGGCATTCATCATATGTTGATGGTGTTCAAGGTATCATACCAGACATATTGACAAACACTTGGCAAGCAAATTGTATAAACTCAGAATTCTGATTTTATTTCCAACTCTAAACTGTAATTCTTATTTTCAAAACTAGACAATTTACAATGATAATATAATGCATATGAAATTTATCTTAACTTTATTGAGATGAACCTGTGGCTGTTAGCATGCTTCAAATGATACCCCAATTCATAACGCTACTCTTTGAAAATAACCACAATCTGACGCCAAGGCTTGGAAGATTTAATGGAAGGCACTCTACCTCCAAATCATGCCCACAGTTGTTAAACGTTGGCCCTGTAATTAAATCGCAGCCAAACGAAGACCAAACTTGAACATATTGAATTCTGGAAAAGACAAGAACCTCCATTAACCAAGCCTCTGCCTCAGAAAACCCTCTATCCACAATAATTAGCCTACTAGGCTCACAATAATAGGCTAATCCCTCAAACTTTGATGCTCATGAAAATGGAGACATTACAAAAAATTACAAAAGAATTTGCTTGGATTTCCTTTGGAAATCCAAATTCACCTCAAAGGGAACCAACTACATGAAAATTTCATCAAGTCAAGACATCGAAAGATGAAGATACAAGTTTGCAAGATGCAAGTTCATGTTAAGGCAATGAGAAAAAATTCCATAGGATGAAGGAGATTTGAAAGATGAAGCAATTTGGGGAATTTGCCATCACAAGTGAAGGCTTGATAACGTTGATTTTTCTCATCACCAAAAGATTGATCAACTCTACAGGATAAAGATGATGAAGTGGCACATAGTTGTCTTCTCTAATTAGAAAATTCCAGATTCAAGCTCAGTCAATCAAATCATGCCAAGTGTCCAATCTTCTCATTGGCTATCAAAATCTTTGTAATTTTCCTATTGGCCCATGAATTGTGCCTTCATGTAATTGGTTGATAGTTTGGCAACCCTAACTAGGGTTTGTAGGCATAAATCTTGGTCCTTGATCTTGAATTGATCTTGGCCCTTCATTGTAATGGAACACCTATATAAGGCCAAGGCCTTCTCATTTGTAATAGTTAGCAGTAGAGTTAGAAGCTAGAGAGGTAGTAGAGAGCTAGAAGTGGAAGTAAGCTAGCTAAGGGAGAGACTTGATCAAATTGTTGCTATAATGCTTGTCAAAGTGATTGATAATTCATTGTTGGTTTTCATGGTGAATTACTTATTGTTGCTTTAAAGTATTGCATGGTTTCCTCAATCTTTCACTTGGAGTAGATTTCATTTCATGTTGAAGTAGTTTAATTGAACAAGAATAATTGTGGATGTTAACTTGTTTGACTCGAACAAAACTAGGCCACTAGCCTCTTGCCGATGGTAAGAGTGCCTTGCGTGGTAAGCTAGTGATTGTACTTAACTTCAATTGATATTTGATCTTTAGTTTGCATCCATTGATGGGATTGAAGAGGAGATATTGATATGAAAATCATTCGATTTTATCTTAAAAGTTTGCACTAGGTGGGTGGAAGTTGCTGATAAAACTGCATCTAGTAGAGTCCAAGTCATCCATGCTTCCTTCCATTCATAGTTAGAAGTAGGAGTAGAAGTTAAGTTTAAGTTTAAGTTAAGAGTTGAAAAGTTGGAGAATCAAAAACTACACTTTCATTGCACATTATGAAGCTAAATCTTTAGAAGTGCAAGCAGTTGATATCCATTGAATGAATAAGCATAAGTCCCCTAAGTGATTACCAGCAAATCACATTATTTCACTAAGCGAGTATCCACAATTGAAGGGAACCTTGAAGTCATTTCATAATCTTACTTTGCAAGCTTAGCATGAGAAGAGACCTTATTCAAGAGAGAGTTGAATATTTAGTGTTTCGCCTCGAAACATCGAGGGTTTGATTATGTATGTTGTAGTGGAACAAAACTCACATCAATAGGTACCATCACATCCGGATATGGAAGGATGATATTGAGAATATGGCTTTCAGGTGTCATTTTGGGTATTTTTAGTTCTTGGTGATGTCTTTGGATTATCGAATGCTCCGACTACTTTTCAGAGTTGTATGAACCAAGCATTCAAGAAGCAGTTGAGGAAGTTTGTCTTGATCTTCTTTGATGACATCTTAATTTTCAATAAGACCGAGGAGGAGCACATGCAGCGTTTGGAGGAGGTCTTAAGTATTTTGGACAGTGAGTCTGTTTATGCAAAGGAACCGAAGTGACTTTGGGATGGCAGTGTTTTTTTATTTGGGTCACATTATTAGTGCAGAGGGAGTGAGAATTGATCCAGAAAAGATCAAGGCTATTGTTGAATGGCCTACTAACCTCACTCAGCTTAAGGGATTCTTCAGACTCTATGGTATTTACGGGAGATTCGTCAAAGATTTTTCACAGATAGCAACCCCACTTACAAACTTGACAAAGAAAACAAACATTCAGCGCTATGAGGTGGCAAATAAGTGTTTTGGACACTTTAAGTATGTGATGTTTTCTTGCCCAATTTTAGCTCTTCCAAACTTCTCCAAGCCCTTTGAATCGGAGTGTGATGCATTAGAGGAGGGGATTGGTCTAGTGTTGATACAAGAGAAACATCCCATAACATTTGGGAGCAAAAAATTGAGAGGGGTAGAGAAGAGCTACTCAATTTATGATAGGGAAATGTTGACCATTATGCATGCATTGACCAAATTTAGAGCATATATAGTGAGGACAGATTTGTCATCAAATCGGATGATAACAAGATAAGATAATTCATGAACCGGAAGGACCTTAATGATAGGCAGCAATAGTGGGTTAGTAAGCTATAAGCATATGATTTTGACAATGAGTATGTCAAGGAGAGGAAGAATGTAGTCATTGATGCACCTTCTAGGAGGCCACACTTATGTTCTTTGTTGGATATATTTTTTGATTGGAAAAATATGCTAAGGATCCATGGACAATAGGAATCATAGAGGGCACAATACGTGATTATAGATACACTGCAGTTAATGACTTATTATCTATATGGACAGAAATTATTTGGTGCCTTCTTCATAACTTAAGATGAAGATATTGAGGACTTTCCATGATACACCTATGGCTGGTCAATCGGGTTTCTTCAAGACATACAAGCAGATTTGGGAAAGGTTCACATGAAAAAGACTTTAAAATGAAGTACTTAAGTACATCAGAGAGTGCCCCACTTGCCAGCAGAATAAGAATGAGCAAACTTATCCAGCTGGTCTTTTTCAACCCCTACTACCCATTCCGAATAAGAAATGGGAACTGATCTCTATGGATTTTATTAGGGCCACCTAAGGTGCAGAATAAAAATTGCATTTATGTGGTGGTTGATAGGTTGACTAAATTTGCACGCTTCTTTTCCATTTCAGCCACCTATCCAACAACATAGGTAGCAGATTTATTTTTAGATAGATCTTCAAGTTGCTTGTAATGCCCACTTCCTGAAATAGGATTTAATATTAAATAATAATAATTACATTAAGATATAAAATTGAATAAATAATAAAATATGATATATGTGATTTCCCTATCAAAGTTAGCAAATATAACCTCCAAGAATATTACGAAGGACAAAGGGTTATTGAATGGCATTATAATAATTTTTTGGAGATTGGCAAGTATTTTCTAAATTGTTCAAGATTTAAGAATTGATTATAATGTCTATCTACCGTTAAATATTTGTGAATATATTACCCAGCGTACAACTTAATACGAATAGCAAATTGATCATTCCTCTCTTATTTATCACATGATAATAATTGTGGAGGATAAGAAGTCAACACATGCATTAGTTTGGCATTACAACTATTGTGCTAGAGGTATAATTTGGATGTTCAATATTTGAAATAACTTCATCGATGGTTCTCAGTGCCGTGGAGAATACTTAGTCAACAAAAAATGCTCATTGCGACTATAATCACTGAATGTGACCCCCTTAATATGATGTGATTACATGCAATCATGCTAAACAACATGTTAATGTATAAGCCCTAAAATAGAGGAATATTTGTACAGCCAGCGAATTATACAGTTAAAGTCTTGTGTTACTGGGTTCGCACACACAGGCCCCAAACTGGGTGCGGGTACGCACTGGGTTTGGGTGCGTCTATGGGCTCATGCTGGGTGTGCATAGGATGCTCGCCTAGCACTGTGGGTGCGCCAGGGTTCGCAAACCTGCAAACCCGTGCGCACCCAAAGTGTTGGGCGCACACCTAGCACGGACCCTCGACCCAGGTTAAAAAAAAATGAGCCCAAAGTTAAATAAAAAACATTTTCTTTTAATTTTTTTCTTAACCCTAAAATGGTCCAATATGAGGCCTTCAAACACACTTTCATTTCATTTTTACCTCTCATTTTTCTCTCACAATATTTTCTCTCCATCTTGGCAGTTTGAAGTGAGGTAATTGTATTTGAAGGAGATCGATTGTAGAGTGCAAAATAGCTTCCACAAAGCAGACTCAAGTGTTTAAGGTATGCATTTAAATCAAAGTAATGAGAATCGGAATCGGCAAGGCCGAATCAAATCGCGAATCGGCCATGAATCGGAATCGAATCAGCCATGAACCGGCAAATTTAAAAAACCCTTGAAATTTAGAGATTTTAACAATTTAAAACTTATTTCATGCACCCTTTATTGAATATAACTTAAACACACTATAACATCATCAAATAGAAGCTAACATACATAAACAAGGAACATAAATGATAAATCCATCACATATGTTACATATTTATGCAGCCTAGAAGCATGAGTTAAGATTAGAATGTCACATAGTATCATAAAAACATTTAAACAACAAAAACACTTGTAATCATAGCATCATGAATCATGATCATACCATCATATACTTCAAGTGCAAGTTCAACATGAGAGTTTCAAGAATCAAAACATTACAATTAAATCATAACATCAGTTCAAGTATCATTGTTTGAAGTTCAACTAATGGATTAATAATTTATTAATATTCTTCTTCTTCATCATCATCATCTTCTATATGGAGCATAATAAGACTCGAAGGTTAATTTTTCCCCACTTTTATCGGCGCAGTTTCCACCCCAAATTATTAAATGGGGGTTTGGGGGCAAAGCCCCCAAGACAGGGTCTAGGGGCAGCGCCCCTTGGGGTCAACCGACTTTAATTATTTTATAAAAGCAATGAAAGTTATTTTTCAGCTCCATAAGACATCAAATCATAAATGTATGTAAGATGAAGATCCATGAAACGTATGTCTATCGGTATTGGATAGTTGCATCCATTGGTCGTTAAGAGACATCTTTCCAAATCGCACCTCGCCATGAACATTTGTTATTGTTCTAAATTTCTAATCACCTCTTTCTATTTGCACAAACCAGCTTTAGGGTTAATTACAAGGAGGAAAGACAAAAAAAGATTAAAAAAATGTGTTTTTTAATTTTTTTTACTTGACTTCACTTGAAGTCGCGCAGCCGATTCATGCCGGTTCACGCAAGTGATTCAGGCGATTTTTTGCATCAATCGCCAGAATCGGCGATTCAGGCCAAACAACCGCCAATCTGATTCACCCGCTCCAATAAAATCAGCCATGGTGAACCGAATCGCCAAACCGGCGATTTCGGCGATTCAATGGCAATTCTCGTTACTATGCTTTTTAAGAGTAAACCCTATTCTTTAGTCTTTTGATGAATTTTTTCAAGTTTTTGATAGATTTTTTCAAGTTTGTGAAGTTTTTCAAGTATATTTTTTTTTCATTTTTTTTTAGAGATTGCAACAATGGCTAGTAGTCAAAGCTCAGTGGGTGGGGAGGGAAGTCAAAAATTCAAAATTGATAAAGGGTCTCCTTTATGGAGACATACCGCAAGAATTTCACAACTTCCTAGAGGCGGGGTGTTTATTTGGAAGTGTAATTTTTGCAATGCACAATATAATAGCTCTTATTACCGTGTGAAACTTCATTTTATGGGCCCTCAGTGTAAAGGGATTAATATGTGTGAGGGCCTAGATAAGGGGTTGTCTGTTGTACAAATAGCCTGATTTATAAAAGAACAAGATGTTGACAGATTGATTGCAAAAGGAAAACAAAGTGGTTATAGTTCCGGAAAAAAAAACAATGACATTAGCCTCTCAACCAGTTACGGCCTTCAAACATCCCTTCTTGCCTATGTACTCTATGGAGGATGAAGATAAATAACCACAAATCCCCACCCGCAAGAGAGGTCTATTGGAGAGGGCATTTAAAAATGAGGCAAAAGATATTGCTGATGAAAAAATTGCACATTGCCTCTATGCCAATGGTCTTCCATTCAACCTTGTGAGATCACCATATTGGAAGAACATGGTGTCAGCAATAAATAATGCACCTCCTGGTTTTACAAGTCCTGGGTATGCATACTGCCTTATTGCAAAAAGAGAGGAAATTTGTAGAGGCCCAACTAAAACTAATAGAGATTCTTGGGTTCAAACAAGTGTATCTATTGTTTCCGATGGATGGAAAGACCGTCCATTGATCAAAGTTATTGAAGTGTCCCCTAAGGGGGCAATCTTTTTGAAGGTGGTTGACTGTGAAGGGGAAGTGAAAGATACAAAGTTCATTTCCAAGATTCTCATTGACTCCATAGAGATGGTGGGTAATGAAAATGCTGTCCAAGTAATTACGAACAATGCAAAAGTTTCCAGAGCTGCAGGTGCTTTGGTAGAGGCTAGATATGAGCACATCTTTTGGACATCGTACACTCACTCAATTTGGTGATGCAAGCAATTGGCACCCAAATATTGTGGGTGAAAGTAACATACCAAGAGGCTAAAGAGATCCAAATGTTTGTGACAAACCACCTTATGTCACAAGCAATTGTAATATCCCAGATTTGTGATATTACATTAATAATATTAATTATTTAAGTATTGGTAATTATATACTAATATTAAATAATTAATAATTAAATATTAGTTATAATTCCGAAGAAGTTACACTATGGGATTCCTATCCCTTATAATGGGATTGTCGAGAGAAGGATGATTAGCTTGAATACTTTAGTAATTGTTTACGCAGTGCACATGGAGAAAACATCTTTGAATTTGTTTCCGAGTGAAGGCAGATTTTATTCCTTTCGTCAGATATTGGTCTGGCCTAGTGGAGTCAGTAGTGGGAAGGAAGGTGACAGAGGGAAATAGAGGTAATAAGACAAAGACAATCATTCTTCCGTCAAAGTGTGGGTCCATAGCCGAGAAGTGTGACGCCAGGCGCAAACACCTGTGCATCATCCAGGATGGAAATATTGTCCACGAAGAAGACTAGCGGCCTGAAGTTGT
Source organism: Thuja plicata (assembly GCA_018584345.1). NCBI lineage: Eukaryota > Viridiplantae > Streptophyta > Pinopsida > Cupressales > Cupressaceae > Thuja > Thuja plicata. Next base: position 501,163 of record MU226746.1, on the reverse strand, counting down.
AGTCGGGGCTCATGTCAGTTATCCACGTCGTGGTTATGTGAAGACAGAACCGAGTGGAGCGTGTATGGGCCAGAACCAGCCAGTGACTCACCACCATCCGCAACTTCCCCAGTAGAAGACAAACGTTGTCTTATTCCGCGAGCTTCATCAGCAAACGACAAGCTTGTCTTATTCCGCGAGCTTCATTAGCAAACGACAAACTTGAATGTGTCTGACCTAAAAAAAGGCACGGGAAGATAGAACTGAATTTGAGTTACAGCAGTCAGCAACCACAAGACAAAAGAAAATCAGACAAAGGCACAGAGGCTAGATTGTGCTGCTACAAATTTGTATACAGCAGTGAGCAACCACAAGACAAAAGAAAATCAGACAAAGGCACAGAGGCTGGATTGTGCTACTACAGATTTGTATATAGGTGCACACATTAAAAATTAATATTATATTCTACTGGTATTATATCCTTGTTGTAGACTTGATTGTTTAATTCTGGAATTTGAATTAACTACATGTATGAAATCAGTTATAAAAATCTCTAGATTGTCTCAGCATAATCACAATGCACAATTTACTGCTAGAATATTTGTAATACTTTTTCTCAGAATGGCTTGTAGAAATTTGGGAATGTGCAATGACTTCTCTTTATCAAATGAATTGTAAATGAATATCTGGATTATCAAAGGGCATCAAAATATTTGCAGCATTTCTTATAATAATAATAGCTTCTAGAGAATTGGGAATTTTACAGCAATTTTCAGAATTTTTTCAAGATTGGAATTATTGAAGGTAAATTTTAAAATTTAATTTATTTAGTTTCATTTGTCATGTTTTACATAATTGAATAAAATATTTTTTTGCGCTATTTACATATTTTAAATGTGTTACTAACTTACTATTAACATGTTCTTAGGTTGTTGAGACTCAGTTTGCATCTCACATAATTGTTCTGAGATGACTTGTGAAGGTGAAAGAGGCATTGGGTGAGATGGTTATTAGCAACCAATGGGGTATCTAGAAGCAATCAAATTCAAAGAGGGCCCAAAAGGTCAAGGCATTGATCTTGGGTGATGATTGGTGGTGTTGGTTCCCAAAACTGCAGATTGGAATCCTACGAGTCTTGCCAACTCGACGGTGGGATATCCAACCGGTTATGGCCAATGTGACAGATTTGATCGATACAACCTAAATTCCCTGCGCTTCTGGCTCTGCAAGACCAAGGCGGGTGCACCTGATCTTGAATCAAAACACTTAGATCCAAGATGCTTATAGCAAATAAATCAAACTATAAATGCGACGAAAACTTCCAAGATGGCAAGATAAACGGAATACTTCCAATTTGCACAACAATAAGGGAATTGCTGACACAATGCCAACTTTGCAACTCCGAAGATATTTTTAGAAACTAAATACTTCAAACTTGTTGATTTCTGGATCGAAAACAAGAACAAATGATTATATAAATATAGGAATAAATAAAATGAAGGATAATTATGAATTTGGAAGATAAACAAATCTACTAATTCTTCAAAGAAAGATATGAAATAATTGCCAGCGTATAGATAATGAATTATGAATAAATAAAAGACCAATGCCAGATTTCAAAGGGCAATAGAGTCAGTATTATAAGTTTATTACGTACAACTTTATAAAGTTTCAAGTATTTCAATTTATGAACAATCTAATAATCCAGATATGACAGATCAAATATATTTATGTAACTTTAAATTAGTCTAAATTGCACTTTAACTCCCTAAGTACGGAGGCAAACTAGACACAGATTCGAACACAATGAAGTATTTCACGATAGCTGTGATAATCAAACTTAAAATACTACAAATGATCTTATCCAAATATCTGGAAAATAAATTATTTACAGAATATAGAAATAGAAATTATAAAGGACGAAACCATATAATATTTTTAACTCCAAGGCTTTGTGCAGATAGACAAAATAGAAATCCTTACTGGTTATACGAGAAAAGGAAATATAATGAAGACACTCGTTGCCGATGCTCAATTCAATGTAATCCAACTTCAAAATCGCATATAGAAATATGTTCAATAATTCACTATCCACGTGCTTTGTTCAATATTTCATCTTTGTTGAATGAAGAAATTTCAATTATAAAACAGCATAGTATCTGCCAGTAAAAAGGGGATATTTCAGTGTTATTTTTCTCTCCTCCTTTTGTTCGATTTTTTATCTTATATTTATATGACAACCAAAAGACGCGTGGTTTTCCTCTTAGAGGATGCATCGTTTCATAACAAATAAACTAACACTTGTTAATTTGTAATATAGTTCGGTATAGAGAAACCTAACTTAAGGTCTTCAATATTATCTTCTTATATAAGACACGGGCATGTATGCCAATAAGACAGATGGCGTATATAATATCCAAACTGCCGCTCCCATTACACGGCTTCCTGTGATTTCCGCACAAAATGATGCGAGTAGAAGGTGAAACGCTAATGTTTTGAAGTCAATCACATAGACGCTGGTTCACTCCTTTTATCTTTCATGTGTATTCCCTTTGTTTCTAAGGCCATCTTTCATCCTTTATCATGCATACATTACTTGGATTTTTAAAATGCTTTACGGTTGCGACTGTTGCACCTCCGGCTCTTGTTTGTCACACGATACTCACAATATCTCTGCTCCTCCCATTTTCTACATAATCCTTTGAACTGTGTTTGCAATTAACACTCTCCACCGATGATCTTTACCATTGTTGAAAACTGGAGATAATTTACTTTCAGATCTAACATGTCTTTCCATATAATGCTCGATTGTAGTATCTTAGTCTGCCCAGTTTGAATATCTTCTCAATTTGTAGTTATCACAGTAATATTCAGGCAATTGAATTTTCCCTTTAAATACTAAATCCTGACAAAGCATTTTAGACTGCATAAATGACTGCTACAGGTGGTCATTGATTTTCATGGGCTTCGAAATTTACAATGAAAACTTTAAAACTATTTCCCGAGAATGCAAAACATGATGCAGATTTTTAGTTTTGTCGCTTTGTAATACAGAACATCCCTATAGTTGTCATTTAAAGTGAGTATAACATGAGTCTTGCCCATTCTAGGGTCATACAATGTTTTTGTATTATCTTCTGTCTCTCTTAGATGATCTCCCGATTCTTGTGTAGTGTGACCACTCATTTCATCGTATACAGCAGGATCAATTTTAAATTTTGCAAAATATAGGACTCCATCAGTGGCTCTTATTGGGGACATATGCCCCTTGTGGGCATGATGAGAATCCCAGCTATCTCTGGATGAAGTAGACATACAAAAGATAAAACAAAAACAATAATTATTTCATGTAACCATATTCAAATAATTTAGAAAATGTAAAGGGAAAAGCAAAAAGGGAAAGACAACCCCCTGAATATCTTCATGAGAAGAATGACTTCAAGTACTGCCCATGAACTGGAAAGTCCTGCACTTGATCATTGGTATCCTGCAGAAAATAAGAATGCTCTCCTGCTTTTTCTGAAATAATGAATGGCCCTAGCCACAAGGCCTCAAATTTACCATGTTTACCTTTATCTTGATTTTTGGCATTCCATTTTAAAACCCAATCACCTATCTTGAAAGCTCTGTTCTAAGCTCTTTTATTATGGAGAAATTTAACTTGTTTTTGTTTGGTAATGTTTTGTTCTTGAGCAAACCTCCTGATTTCATCAAGCTCAACTAATGCATTTAACCTCTACTCCATGAAGTCAACATCCTCTAACTGCTCTTTAGTAATGAATTTATAAACCGGAAGTAAGTTGTTAAGGGGAAGTCTTGCTTCTTTTCCATATACCAAGTTAAAAGGTGAGAAACCGGTAGATTTCTTTATTGTGATCTTGTCAGCCCATAAAGCTAAGTTTAATTTAGAATACCAAGCACGCTTGTTATTATCCAACATCCTTCTAATAATTTTCAAAATGTTCTTGTTGTTGGATTCATCTTGTCCGTTTCCCTGAGGGTGATAAGGAGATGAATAGGACACCGTTATGCCATATTTCCCACAGAAATCCGAAAACTCTTTTGATCTGAAGCACATACCATTATCTGCAATAATCTTTTTAGGGACTCCAAACCTGGTCAAAATATTTTCCATTAAGAACTTAATCACGACCTTGCTTGTAGATTGCCTGGTAGGTATTTCCTCTACCCATTTTGTAAAATAATCGGTAGCCACCGATATCCATCTATATCCCCCACTTGACATATCATTGATTTCTCCAATAAAATCTATTCCCCACATCTGAAAAGGTTCTTCTGTCTGTAAAGTCCTAAGGGGAAGGGCACCATCATATTTTAACTTTCCGGAGAACTTCTGACAAGCTTCGCACTTTCTCACATAAGTATGACAATCCTTAAAAAGTTGTGGCCAATAGTACCCTGCATGTAGGACTTCATGTGCTGTAGTTTTCGCTGAAAAATGACCACCACAAGATCCTTCATGCATTTCCTTAAAACAACATTTTCAGCTTGATACATATCCAAACAGAAAAGTAAAACTCCATCTCTATTCTTCCATTATAGGTCACCCTGAATTAAAACATATTTTACAGCTTGAAGTTTGATAGTTCTTTTTTGATTATCATTCAAGCTATCATTATACTTCATATGTTCAAATAGTAAATTATATCACTATACCAAGGGCATCTCTCAACACTAAACTCAGCATGTTCCAAATCAACCTGATTTACCTGTGCTGCCTCTAAATTTGCTTCTGCCATGAGTTTGGCTAATCCCTGTCCTCTTACCAACTTTGTGATCTGAACATCAATATTGAATTCT
>MU226746.1:459305-472875 GCA_018584345.1 Thuja plicata | reverse complement strand
AACTAATGCTTATTTTATAAAGCCGTATATATATATTTCGAAAAACATATTACGTCACTTGAATTTAAAATCATACTATCATATGTTATTAAAAACATATGTTTATACGTCTTTAAATTCAATTTCTCTTTTAGACTTGAATAAAACATTACTTTAAAATATATGCAAATTAGATCATCATTAAAATGGAGATTTGAAATTTATAAATAAATTTTAAATTTATTTATAAATTTCATCTTTTCGTCGTCATTAGATAAAAAAGAGAAAACAATCTATAATTTTATATGCGACTTTTAAAATTTTAAGGTTTGATATGCAGGTTTAATGTAAAAACCCGCTACCATTAAAATTTTCAAGTAAAACTTCACAGAATGACGTGAAACTTCAAGATGAAGTTTTAAGTTCATCTCGCACATAAAATAAACTTTCACTATACGGGATTGACAAGAAAAAGCCCACTTTACTGGTGATCCCTCAAGGAAGTGCAAACTGTCTAAAAACCTAACTGACAAGACCTACCCGGAAGAAACCCAAAAGAGCTCAGAACTGAGCGGGAAGAAGACAACAAGAGCGGCGGCAAGACAACGCAGAAAAGAGAAAAAAAAAACAAAGAAGGAAAAGGACTTGATGTTTAGTCAGAAGATAAAACAACCAGAAATCAAGGCATGACCGATTCCGTTTCAAAATACTCCTGCCGGAACATCGACACGCTAAGAGAAAAACACATATCAACCTGACTAGGAAATGCGTAGGGTTGCCCAATTTTGGGGAATGCAAAATTAGGGACAACATATCTAAGGCATGGGAGAGTGTAGTGTTTGAAATATTGGAGATTTCCAGTCGTAGAAAATTTTACTTGAGAATTTGAGTTCCTGAAGATAGCATTACACTTGGACATGGCAGACCTATTGGTGTTGCTTGGATGTTGAACTTATTCTTGTTGTTGTATACTTCTGATTTATGTATGAGACTGCTCCTTTATGTCCTCAAAATTGTAAGGAACAAAAGTATTTCTTTGTTTTGGAAAAATAAAGGTCAGTAGATTTAATCAATTCGATGATAATGATCAATTCTTGATGAAGTTTTCTATTCAATTATGTATTTATTCTATGAGAAAAATGATATTCCAAACATATTGGAAATCTGAAAGCTATTGCAAGCCTGAAAGTTTGAAACAAACAACAAACCATCAGAAAACTGAGTTTTCATGAATCGGAAAGTTGATGTACTTTGTTAGTGAATGCATGCAAAGTATTTGACTAAATTATTCTAATGATAAGTAGGAGATATTTTCCACAGCAAGTCAAATTATGCTATTGCTATCAGGATTCAATTGTGTAGTTTTCGAGTCAAGCTCATTGACCCATGTATCATGAGTAGTGGTTCACAAGAACCCATCACTCATGAGAATGAATGGAACACTTAGCACTCATTGCATCTAGGTGAAGCACTAGGCCTTCCCGGGAGGTCACCCATCCCAGTACTACTCCAGCGCCCTTTACCATGGAGATTCATCCAAGGTTAAGCCCACTTAGCTTGCTTACCTCCTAGGAAGGCCTAGTGCTTCACCTCTATGAGCATCACCTAGATGCAATGAGCACTAAGTGTTCCATTCATTCTCATGAGAGATGGGTTCTTGTGAACCATTACTCATGAAACATGAGTCGAGTTTGACTCGAAAAATACACAGTTGAATCCTGATAGAAATATCATGAAATTTTCCTAAGATAAAAGTGCAAAACATTGGTAGGAAACAGGGTGGTCTATTACAACACAGGTGAATTTACACTAGTTACTTGCAAGGCTCTAATAAGTACCTGCCTAGAAAACTCGGCGATTTGTTTGACAATATGAAGAATCCAAGTGCAAATTGCTCACCCACAATTTTCACATGCAGGGCTCATGAGCAGAGCATTCATGAGTACCCAGTGCTCATGAGTACCTAGTACTCATGAGCGAAGCATTCATGGAAAGTACCTAACATGAACTCATCAACAAGTGGCAGGCAAGTCCAAGCGGACGTTGGCTTGCCACCTATTTTCCATGTAATTATTTGAGTGACGTACATACTTGCAAGTACTAAAAGTGAAACAATACATTAATTACTAAACCAACAATCCCTAGAACATGAACATGATTTGGCACACTACTACTTTGTATACAAAATATTTGTGAGCCTTTAAGTCCACAACCCTTTCGTTACTCCACAATACTGCTAACAAAGAACGCGTAAAAGTGCATGGAAAAGAACCGACCCCGTGAAAATATTAAGGACATTCTGTAACGCATTTTAATGAATGTGTCTTTCTAATAGATGAAAATGCAACTCAAAACTACTTTTTTTTTAAGGAAAAAAATTCATGGGATAACAAAAAGAAAATAATTACCTTTTCCCAAACCAAGCTGACCATTAAAATTGCTTCCCCATGCATAAACAACACCTTTCTCTGCACAGATAACAAACAACATAGAAGAGAATTACCACCATTCTAACAGACTTACACAAAACCATATTTTATTTGAATATGGAGTAAGAGTAGAGATGAGATAATCATTTTAAAACACCAGTACAAATTAAATAAAAGGCCAAAACATACAGCATTTACATTTACTACAGCAAATGTACAAGCAAAAATATTGACTTGCAACTTGTGATGCAGTCAAAGTTGGGGTCTTATCAAACTACCCAATCTTGTGGTCTTAACAAATCATTACAATACCCCAAATTTAGGACCTAAAACAGATAGATGATTTGACAAAAATTAATTGAAGATTGAAACTTATCAAGCTCCACCAACAACTACAACTAGTCCTATCAGAGAAATTGGATATTGATAACTCGGCAAGATTAGTAATCTTTGATTATTAGTTAGTTATGTCCATCGAGGATAACAACTCTCATTGATATAGTAAGCTGATGATCCTTCCTATTTGATACTTACTAATGCTCATACTATCGATTAAGATTATCCTTGAATAAGTGACAGCAATCATCTATCAGTGGAATATTTAGAAGACAATGTTGATTAATTGGACAGCAACTTCCATATCATTATGAAGGCATGACAGCAATTAGCAAAGACAGGTTGTTTAGACATGAGAATAGATAATAACAGCAACAACTTAATAATATCTATATCCCAAGCCTGTCAAAATCAATATCGTGGATAGCATAAGGTTAAGACGGCTACAGGTGGCAGATACAAGAGTCCAGGCATCGTGTGACTTTGGCATCAATCACATTGGCGTCTCATCTTCAAACAAATACAAATTAAGAACAGTGAATTACATTGGGTCGTTAAGGAATTAACAATCAGCAATGTTTGTTTGAAGGGATGCAATATAATGATTGAAGAAATATCAATTGACTGCTAAATACCTTTTGTTAGAGTGGAAAATTGTTGTTGTGTATGAATCATTCCTGAAAAAAGAGGAATTGATTAAGAAGAACCATTCTTTGTTAATTTCAGTTAGGTCTCTGTTGAAGCCACCTACGGTAAGAAGGGTGCCTCCACTATTGCTGAGAGGAGAGAAATCTCATAAGACGTTGTCTAAAGTCATACTTTTGCAAGTTGTAGTCATAATGACTTACAAAACTTTTAGCCAACACCTTGCATATTAATTGTTTGACGAAATGCAAATAACATAGACTGAAAATTTAAGAGTAGAAACGCAAGGGATATTACAATGGTGAAGTTAGAACCTGTTGGGGTTCTTAAAATGGTATCAGAGCTTGCATTTAAATTGTTTGACCAAATGTCAAACATCCAAAATTAAACCACAGTCCAATGTTTGTTAGAGTTAGAACCCCACAGGTTCTTACAGTGATATCAGAGCAGTTTCCTGCCATCCTATTGGGACTCGAAATCATTGAACTCAGACGTTTGATGTTGAGTGACCAGCACTCTTGCATTGGTTTCAGACGTGGAAAACTACAAGAAATCAATTAAACAGAGAAACTAGTTGAACATAACTATTTCCATGAAACAAATAAATGTCATGATGAAAGAATTAGAGAAGCTTAGACAAAGTCAAGAAAGGATGGGTGAATTGCTTTCACACCTGGCAACCATAGACAAATTAGCACAGTATATGACTTCCATTTTTAAGGGGTCTACATCACAAAACAAAAAAGAAGAGAAGCATGAGGTCTCTACTGGTGAGGCATCTAGAAATCTTTATAATGAATTTTTAGCAACTAGTGACCAGCACGCAGCTGATCCCATGGAGATTAAAAATCAGATTTACATTAAGGGAGATGTTGGGCACAAGACACTTCATGATGACTTCCACATTGGGGAAGAGCTAGTGATGTCAGAAAATAAACCAGAGGCATTAGAACAGCTACATGAAGATACGGTGGTGTTATTTATACTAATGAAAGTCTAATGGAGGCCCAAGATCAAAAAGGGGATGTGAAAGTTGCTCCTTTTTTAGTGGAGCAGCCACTAGTGTTTTGACTACGCATGATGTAGGAGACTTCTAACAAAGTTTTATTGTCATTACTATTTGTTTGAAGAGAATTACATTAAGTCCCATCTTTCTCATGTGATACTAGCTTGTGATCATGAGGAAGCCAATGTTATGACATCAACCATTGATGGCAGCGGTAATGATACTTTGCATCAGCATGAGATAATAGTGATGACACATGTGCAAGATGGTACCCGTAAGTTGCCAAATGATAGTACTCAACAATTGGGTACTAATGATGCTTTGTGTGATATGGATTCATGCCATGATGAGTCTAATTTTTCAAATCAGACCTAGGTAGATGAATCAGAAAATCTATTGGTTGGTAATGGGTCCCAGGATAGTGATTTGAAGGGACTTGCAGTTACATTTGCGGTGGAAGTGTGTGAAGATACTGTCAAATCAGCAATTTCTACAGTGTCTTATGAGCCATCCTGTGAGGTAGATAGCAGCAGTACCTTAGCTGATGAGGTGTGCACTGATGATTGCACACATGATGTTGCTTATCATGAGGTGAGTGATGTAGAATCTAGATACAGCTTCTTATCACAGTGCAGATTTCAGTGCAGATTTTGGGAGTAATATATTTCGGAGTTCTCATCATTTGGTTGGGCAACTAAGGGTGAATGACGGTATGATTGCCACAGCCATTGCGCATTTTGATGTTGCTCGTCAGATGTTGGCTATTTATGGTTGGGGTACTCCTGTGACAGAGCATTGTGGTAAAAGTCTTTTCCTTACAGAGTTGCATACACTTCGAGAAGCCATTGGAATAATGAAACAAAATTATTTACAGTTATTTGCTGACAGAGACTATCTTCTCGAGTGGGATTGCACTTGTTTTGATGCACTGAGGAGAAAGTAAGAGGAGGTAGATGAGCTCACTCATGAGCTTGAGGTGACTATGGACTCCTTGGAGAGAATGTGGTTGGCCCTTCGTGAGTCTCAGTCATGGATTGAGGAGCTTACCATAAAGTTGAGTTTGGCACAGTCTTCACCACCTACAGATATAGTGCAGTCTTCTACAGTGGCAATGGGTGATCTTATATCCACGGGTTATGGCTATGAGTGGGTGGAGGATGTGGTTACATGCATCACAGTTACAGGTGCAGTTGATACAGATGGGATGAGTGCCTTGGTAGAGAGCAGCAGAGAACCACATGTTGCGCTAGGTTCTCCTGAGAGTAGTCCAATGACGGGTGATGCATGGCATTTTTTGGGTAGCTCTTGTGATGTAGAAGAGGATTCGTCAGTGAGTTGGGTGACAGTCCACGACACTACTCCATCTTCTTCACGGGACATATGCAAAGTATCATCTAGTTGGGAGGTTGGCTCTCATGTTGGTTTGTTTCCCTCTTCTAGAAGCAAATCTGTTATTTCATCCCATGCAATTGATTTTGATCGTCAGTTTATTGAGCCACAGAGTTGGAGGGATCAATTGAAGGTTACTGGATAGAAGGTTGATTCAACCTTATCTCGCTTTGACGGCATGCATAATTTATGTTAAGTACCTTCTATCGAGAGCAGAATTTGAGGAGAGACAGTATGGGGTCCAGGCTGGCACTCATATTCGCGATTGAGGTTCATCCAGAGTGCTTTGGAGGCATTACAATTAGAGTACTGTTGTGAGGTCTCACACATCACCCCATCACACGGGAACCCCCTTGTTTCGATCTTTTACTCCTAAAGCTTTGTGTGGTGAATTTGTGCAATTAATGGGCTTTAAAGTGCAGAGTCAGCTAAGTCTCAGTGATATAGGCCTGGAGTGAATCAAGGAGGAGAATACTTTGTGCTCTATCAGATCTAGTCGGGATTCCACTTCCATGAGGAATTCCGACCATGGATTTAGGTTCATCCAGAGTGCTTTGGAGGCATTCCAATAAGAGTACTGTTGTGAGGTCTCACACATCACCCCATCACACGGGAACCCTCTTGTTTCGATATTTTACTCCTAAAGCTTTGTGTGGTGAATTTGTGCAATTAATGGGCTTTAAAATGCAGAGTCAGCTAAGTCTCAGTGATATAGGCCTGGAGTGAATCAAGGAGGAGAATACTTTGTGCTCTATCAGATCTGGTCGGGATTCCTCCTCCATGAGGAATTCCGACCATGGATTTCCCCTTTTAAACGAATGTCCTTCCCACCTAAAGGACCAAGGCCTCAAACCGAGATGATGGGAAACGAGAATGAGTGCATAGTTTGTGATTCAAAGACTGAACGTTGACTAGATAGAGAGGCTTGGGATGATGGTTGGCTGAAATGGGATGAATCGAATAAGCCAGTGTAAATCGACGGGTGTTGAGCAAAGACTGTGATCGGGTTGGGATTCTTCATCTCTGAGAAATCCCGACCATTGATTTCTCCCAAGACCATCAGCCTATATAGATAGTGAGGGCTGACGGAAGTTGAACGGGGAAAGCAATGTAATCTGGAGGAGAGTAATATATATGCCTTTGAAGTAAAACTTACTGCTGTTGTGGATCGAAAATGTGTTCGGAGCTGTCCCACATAATGGATGAATAGACCTCCTTGTTGTGACTACTCCACTGCATCCTCTTTTGCATACTCCTTCAATTTTGCTGCTTTAATGGATGCCACTATTGCATCATGATTTGCATATACATCTCCATTGGTATGTTCCACTGTCCATGTTGTCTTGCATAGCTTACACCATATGAATGTTGCTCTAGTTCTGTTCTTGAAGTGGCATTGCTATCTATAATGTGCTCCACCATGCATGAATGTTGTCTAAACTTGTTATGTAACATTATTGCATCGCACAGAATGAACTTACTATTGTTGCTCCTTGTAATCTTGCATCATGCACATGTGTTGTTGTTTTGAGTGGAATATATGCTCCATTATTCTTTGCACTGTTATGGTTCTGGCTCCTTCATGCACCATTATAGCATTATAGCTTTCTTGAATGATTCATACCATTCTGTCTTCTTGCATCCTGAATGCTCCATGGGTACAGTTGCTTTATTGACAATTCCCTTTTCTGGATCAGTGCTCCTCCTTGGGGCTGTGGGGAAAATCAATAACTCAGTGAAAATGGAGCTTCTGATAACCCTCACAGCTTCAATGTGGGGTACTATGAGGGCTAGGCATTTTAATCAAGAATGTTCTTGTCTTGCCATTTGGGTTTTGTCAAGAGGCTCTTTGAGGGCCCCTAACAGTGCCCACATTGCAGAGCAACACCATCCTTTGTACTTCTGGGGAATACAATACCTTCATGGATGTTTTTGCTCAGGCATAGTTGTCCTTCAAAGGTGGCCTGTGATGGCTGCCTTTGAAGGCAACCTATGCCTGAGCAAGGGCATTTATTGCAATTTTAATGCAATGTCACAGCTTCTTTTGTACCTGCACATGGAACAAACAGTTTAAGTAAAACATGGTACTTCTCCCTCTTCTGCATCATTTGAGTCTTCATCTACCTTGAGCATGGATCATCTCTTGATAGCTCATGATTATGTGTGGACATGTATGATTGTAGAAGTAGATAGGTGGTTGGGTATTCAGTTATTGCTTAGATTTTAAAGATCTAACCCATCTTCATTATTGCAGGTACTGGAGCAGCTCTAGATTTGGAATGGACTCATCATTCTTCCTCTCAATAGGCAATGACTTGTATCCCTCTATCTATTTATGTCTCACTTATGCATGTACATATGTAGCCATAAGATATTTAGGGTTGGCTATGCTCACGGCCTGTGTGCGCTATCCTGATTTTCTTTACTCTCTTTACTGCACATGTATAGCATCCATGCTTATATATGATTAAGTATATGTCATTTCATTTACTTCATTCGATAGCTTACTTTACTTCCTTTTCTCCACTTTTAGTTTAGCTCAAAAATGAACTCAAATCTAATCAAGATCACTAATAATGTGCAAACTAGGGTATTTTAACAATTCACCTAGTAAATAGGCTAACAATACCAACCAATTGAATGAACATGAGAATTGTGTAACATTTCTGGTGACCTCAGCTTAGTGCTTGCCTGCTAAGCACCCTTTGACTAGTTACCTTTCCACTATCCATTGGGCATAGGGTCCCTTGGCATCAATCTAAAAACTTAACAACTCCTTCTGAAACAAAACCACTAAGTGCCTGAGACAGATTGGTATTATTCTGAGGGTCTCAACATGTGAGTATTGATGGTTTGTATAAGTGGGCGCTTGCCTCACTAATACCAATCACTGATGCTTGCTAGAAGAGGCTTGAAGGATGCCATCAATGTGTCTCTGGCTTATTACTAACAACTGAAAGCAGGGAAAACACAACAAAAATTGAAACACACTTGTGCTACAACACTTAGGGAACACAGAAAAATGAATTGCATAACAACTAACTACTAATGTATAGGGGTAGTACTTTGACCTCAGTAGCATGACTTGAGATGAAACCCATTCACAGGAATGGGCAATTCTTCTCCATCCATGGTAGATAAATGGAAGGCTATGTGGGCTTTGCATTTTGTGATCATGAATGGCCCACTCCATATTGCATCAAATTTGGTGTGCCTCCCATGTTTACTCTTTAATTCATCCAACTTAAGGACCAAATCTCCCTCCTTGAAAACTCTACGCACAACTTTCTTATCAAAAGTTTTCTGCATTTGAGCATGATGAGCCCCGAGATTTTCTAAGGCTAGTTTTCTTGTCTCCTCAAGCTCAATCAATTCAGCAAGTCTAACTTGTATAGAATCCTCTTGCATCAATTCAAGTTCCTTAATTAAGTTTAGAGTAGGTATTTCAACAAAAACAGGAACTCTAGCTTCTCTTCCATAAACTAGCATGTAGGAAGAATTACCTGTGGATCTTTCGGGGGTTATCTTGTCTGCCCACAAGGCCAGCTTCAGCTTGCTGTGTCATTCTCTTTGGTTCCCCTCAATGGTCCGCTTGATGATCCTTATTAGGTTCTTATTAGTTGACCCTGCCTGACCATTACCTTGAGGGTAATAGTTGGATGAAGTATTTAGAATAGTGCTGTGATTCACTGCCCATCCGGATATCTTCATCCCAAGGAATTGTCTGAGATGATAAAGTCAGGTGTGCCAAACCTTACCACAATATCCTAGTAGAAGTGAAGGACAGAGCTTTCATTTGCATCCTTTAGTGCCACAGCCTCTGTCCATTTAGTGATGTAATCTGTGGCTGTAAGAATCCACCTGTTACCAGCACTGGAAGGTGGATTGATGAGGCCAATGAAGTCCACTCCCCACTTTGTGAAGGGTTGTTCTACTTTGATAGGATGCAATGGCAAAGCTGCCAGCTTTTGCTTGCCTGCAAACAGAGCACAATTTTTACATCTTACCCAAGCAAAGATAGCCTTGTGCAGGTTAGGCTAGTAATACCCCGCTCTCATCACCTTTAGGGCAGTAGTTCTTGCTGCAAATGGCCTCCAGATGCTCCATCATGGAATTCGTCCAGAATTCTGTCTATCTGGTTCGGCTCAACACACCTTAGTAAAACACCATTATAGTCCTTTCTATACAAGACACCATCCAGAATGACAAAAGGACTGGCTTGAAGCCGGAAATACCTTCTTTTGGCTCTGTCAAGACCTTGGGGACACTCACCGGTTAGGAGGTAGAGTTTCATTTGCAATATCCAGGTTGTAGGATCTGCATCCTAATTTATTAGGACAGCCTCTTCTTCTTGTAGATTGTTTTTGATAAAGGTAAATACAAGTTTTGAATGGTACCCGAAACCATTAACAGCTTAGATCAAAAGATAAACAACAATAGCCCTTACAAACATCGAAAACCTGCTATACAACAAGAAGCAGGACCCCAACCAACCCCAAAAAAAACCAAAAAGAGAAACAAAAAGCAGCCAAAACACAGTTTCCAACACAACTACTAGGAAATCTACCAACACGAAACAGAAAGAGAAACTACTTAATACTTTCAAAGGCTTTCTCAGCCTCTTTCTGCATATCTTCCATCATATCAATGGAGTCTTTAAGGGCTATCAGCTCCTTAGGCATTTCTAGAAGTTTGCTTTTGATGCCGCTTCTTGTTCTGGTTCCCAGGCCTGAGCTCCCAGCTTTATCCTCCATAGTGATTGTTGTATTCTCTAGCATGTTGCTCTCCAGATAGGCATACAAAGCCTTAAGATTAAGCATAGAGACTTTAAGCCCCTCATTGCTATGCTTAAGAATGATACTAATCATATGCCCATTGTGGCTAATTTTTTTTTTCATATCTTTCAGCTTCTCCTCCACCAGAGCAGTAATTTTGGCCGTTATCTCTTCATTCGAGTTATTATTATTTACCTTCATCAAAAGATTGTTGTCATCTTTTCCTTCTGCCATTTGTTCACATAACCCTTTACCTCTTATCAACTTGGTAACTTTGATTTGAACATCATATTCCATTACCTTAGTGATCCAACCAGCTCTTTTATGGTTCAAGTCTTTGTTCAAAAGGAAATCTTTAATGCAGGGGTGAGCAACAATAAGATGAACCGTATTATTGGAAAGCAAATGCCTAAATTTTTTCAAACTTCTTACCACTGCTAGGACATGCTTCTCCACAGAGGTGTAGTTCAACTCATATCCATCCAAAACTTGACTGTAGAAGGCCACTGGTTGTTTCTGCTTATCATCATTTTTGCTGAACTAACATGGGAGATATTGTGTCAGTGTTCCCAAATGCATAAAGAATGAAATCCTTTGAAAAATTAAGGTTTACCAGAGTATGGACAGATGCTATTGCCTCTTTTACCTCTTCAAAGCACTTTTTACCTTCGCTTATCCAACGGAAGACTGCATTATTTTTTAGCATTTGTGTCATAGGCTTCAACAATGCTGCAATATTTGGGATGAATAGCCTCAAGAAACTTATTCTCCCAAGGAAGCTTTGTAGCCCCTTTTTGTGTGCTAGTAATGGCAGCACCAAGATTGCACTTATCCTTTCAGGGTCAATGGTTATACCCTCTTTGGAAACAATATGTCCTAGAAGTCTACCTTCATGGACAGCAAAGATGTACTTCTTTGGGTTCAATGAGACTCCAAATTCCCTGCATCTCTCAAAGATCTGTCTCAAATGAACCAAGTGCTCATTAGTATTCTTTGAAAAACAGTTATGTCATCTAGATAAACTAGG
Source organism: Thuja plicata (assembly GCA_018584345.1). Lineage (NCBI taxonomy): Eukaryota > Viridiplantae > Streptophyta > Pinopsida > Cupressales > Cupressaceae > Thuja > Thuja plicata. The sequence goes on along the minus strand of MU226746.1, from coordinate 461,289 downwards.
ACAAACTTATACATTAGGCCAGCAAATGCCATCTCCATAGCTTTCTGGAAGGTTGCACCAGAATTAGACAACCCAAAAGGCATCTTTTTGTATGCCATGGTGCCCCACTTAGTTGTGAAGGTTGTCTTATATTAGTCTTCCTCTTTTACCAGAATCTAATTATATCCAGAAAAGCCATCTAGCAATGAAAATTTGTCAGATCCTGATACCAGCTGAAGTATTTGCTCTATGGAGGGTACTGGATGGTGATCTTTAAGTGAGGCCCAGTTCAGATCCCTAAAATCTACACATAGTCGGATTTCACCATTCTTCTTCCTGACAGGCACCAAGTTAGAAACCCAAGAAGTATGCTTAATAGGGAATATGATGTTAGCCTTAATCATCTTCCTTAGTTCTGCTTTCATTAGTACCTCTAACTTGGGGTTAATAGGTCTCTGCTTTTGTCTCACAGGCTTAGCATTGGGTTCAAGTTCAATAGTGTGTTGGGCTAAATGAGGGTCAAACCCTTTCAAGTCATAATACTCCCATGCAAACACATCACTAAATTCCTGGCATAATGAGACAAAAGCTTGCTGCTTAGGTTGAGTACATACCTTTTCCAAGTTTTGGGAACTTATCCCGAAGTATCTCAACGGGTTGATAGTGTTCCTCCTTCACAGTAATGTTTGCCTTAACTCCTCTAAGTTGGTCATCAGAGTTAAAGATAGACTCAAGGGTGACTAATCCCTTGGGTAACTTGCTAGTTTTCAATTGCAACATCTGATCATTGTATCGATGGGCATACTTACTCTGATTAACATTAGAGAATTCAGCTTCTTCCATCGAAAAGTTTAAGATTTGTTCATCACTTTCAAAGATCTGCCAGCTTACCTAATTATCTGGGACTGAAGGCCTCACAAGGATCTTCACATACTGTTGTATTCCAGTGTTCTTGACTTCCTTAGGAATGTCATATTCAGCTCCCATAGCGGCCAACTTGTTTGCTTGCTTGTTCTAGTTCCTTGGAACAAAGGTTAAGTTAAAGGCATCAAAGCCTTTAATTAGATCCCAGACCCTGTGCTTGTACATTTTGAGCACATCATTCTTGGTGAGGTTGACATTACAAATCTGATTAACTATCAGCTCACTGTCACCAAAGACTTGTAAACATTTGATGCCCTTCTTTCTGGCCTTCTCTAAACCATGAATCAGAGCTTCATACTCTGTTGTGTTATTAGTGCAGCTAAAGGTAAAGCGTACAACAGAATAATACCTTTGCCTTTTTGGTGAAATTAGGACAGCCCCTCCTCCGGCACCAATCTTTGCTTCTGGCACCATCAAAGAACAACTGCCATAGATCATTATGTTGTTGTTCTGGATCCTTACCCTCCTTCATCAAGTTTGGGATAACAACATTCTGCTCATGGATGATATACATCCCTATGCTAGACACCTCCATGTTCCTAAAGGGATCATCCTCTGGGTTCTCCTCTGCCCACTCATCCAAGGCAATGTCTGGGATATTCTCAGTAGTGGTCTGTGGTTCTGAGACAACAAGCTCTTGTTCATGGAATGTTAGGTTGGCATTGATGGCGCTAGGTGTATAGGGCTCCACATCATCTTTTGAAAAGGTTTCTCATTTGATTGTGATGTTCCCAAATTAGCAGGTTCTGGGAACCTGAGTATGGTCAACTCATTAGCGCGACCCTCGTGAATTGACAAGATGTTTTGAGGGTCTCAGAGGTCAGATTTGCCAATCATCGCAAAACTTGACTTACTACTTTTAGTAAGTCAATTTGGGGGCCAGTTACTATTTCTGGCAGTGCAGTTGAAGACCATGTTGATCAGTCATTACAGCAGAGGATGCAGGAATCATCAACAGAATGATATTTGATAATTAATTATATTAATTAATAACGATATGTTATTAATTAATAAAAGGGTTATATTATTATAATAATAATACTTTATTATTATAATGATTTAGAAGTTGATATATTGAAGA
>MU226746.1:435677-459255 GCA_018584345.1 Thuja plicata | reverse complement strand
TAATAAAAGGGTTATATTATTATAATAATAATACTTTATTATTATAATGATTTAGAAGTTGATATATTGAAGAATGGTTAACTGGTGATTGTTTTTGGCAACTTTGGCATCCAAGGAATTATAAATATAGGATCATTTGTGAAGCTGATCATCAAATGTTTTTATATCAAATCTCGTATGGAGAATTGTCTCTGATTATCTGAGCCCTTGCTGAAATATAAGGGTCAAATTAGTTTCTCGAAGACTGGTTCTTCTTGAGCTAATCATCAATCAATTGTTGTTGTATAATCAATTGCTTGTCTTTCGTGCTGATGTATACGAGGAAGCTCTAAATTCTAGATTGAATTCGATTGAACTGTGGCCTGCTTAAGAGGTCAATTTGCTATAAGGAAGAAGAAATCGCATTCCAGAATTTAATCTAACAGAGATTAGTAGAAGACCGAATGCATCTACTGGTATGTGGTTGCTGAAGGAAATCGGGCCATTCTGGAAGCCACTGCTGCTGTGCATATTACTACCCACGGCGGCGGATTGGAAGTGGGGCGTGGCAATGTGATACGCAGCTGCCTTACTAGTCGCGTGAGTTAATTTCTGGGCGCGGCTATCACTCCAGCACTGCGTGGAGACTGCAGCAGTTAACATGGAGACTGTAGTGACTCTCATGTGGGAAGGACTGTTGTGCAGTTTGCGTGGGGAGTTGTAGCTAGCTTACACTCCAATACACAGCATGAGTTATCATCAGCAATAAACAGGTTCATTCTCTGATAAATGTATTCATCTTTGAAGAAAATATAATAAATGTTGTCATATGGAAAAGTAATTGAATGATTGAATAAATTGACTCTTTGCATATGAATGAAAATTTGATTATTGGAGGTTAAAAATCAAAACAAGCAAACATAGTGTTTTATCTAAATTGGCTAAGATATAGAAATTGTTAGAGAGAACCGAATAGGTTCATTACAGTGGTATCAAAACGGTTTCCTGCCAGCCTGCAGGGAAATCGGGTTCATACTTTTATTTATTATTGGAGAAGTCAGTCATGGCAGATGACAGGAGATTCATCCCTGGTAGACATTATTACAGGAGAGGCCAATCACCTCCACCAAACGTGGATGATCCAGATATCCAGTTTGGCACAGTGTTGGGTGGAGATAAAAATGTAGGTGGCTCGGCAGGGCAGGCCAGACCAACATTTTCTAATGAAGCAGAGATAGACATGGAGGCTAGGGAAACATTCAGGAACTTAGCCGCAGGCCAGCATCATGTAGCTGATGTATTACATGAGCTTTATGATACCTTAAGACGGATCGTTCTTCCGAGAGGACCGAGTAGGGAGAGATCACGTGATGCTTTTGTCGCATCACATAGATCGCGGGTTGATGACAGGCACAGAGATTACGAGCCTAAGACCCCGAGACGTGATAGAGCTGATAGGTCAAATGATAGGGGAGATCAATTCAAGCCCCAAGGGCCCAAATTTATGAGGCCAGAGACTGACACAACGAGTGTTGATGATGAGAGTGTCCCTTTTGCTGACGACATAGTCACACACTATGCTGAATGGGATGCCCTCCCTCCAGCCTTGAAACAAAATCTAAACTTTGACAGATATCTAACCCAGAAACGGTAGCATGCGAGGGGAAGGCCCGCACAGGATAGGCAGAGGATGGGACATAATGATCTGAGACAAGTAGCTAGCAAGATGATACTAGCACATTTTGATGGCAGCGGTAGGGTCACTGCTAGAGCTTGGGTCCACAAGCTCGATACCTACCTTGCACTGCGTCCGATGACCAAGGTGGACGCCATTAGATTTGCAGTCTTGCACTTAGATGGAACTGCGCATGACTGGCGGTACCACGGACTGAGATCATTACATCACGACCAAATTACAGTCTACCAGGAGTTTGTGGATAGACTGATTGAGTGCTTCGACAAAAAATAGCCTGAGGTCTATTTCAAGGAGTTGGCTCAGTTACGGCAAACAACCAGCTTAGAGGGTTACATCAGTGAGTTTCAGCGTATATCAGTAATGGTGTATGATATCTCAGAGCGGAGGAGGGTGATGCTATTCCTAGAGGGACTAATTGAACCACTACGTGGATGGGTTAAATCCCTAGATCCCCCATCATTACATGAGGCCATGAAGAAGGCTAGAGATCTAGAGTCTTCTGCACCGAAGAGACAGTTTGCTGCGAGACCTTCAGGACCACCTTATGATAGGACAGCCCCAAGAAGGGAAGAAAAATCAGATTCTAAACATCCTATGGCGGCACCCTTAGATCAGGAGACACTTAATGATTTAAGGAGAAAGAAACTTTGCTTTTATTGTCGGGGGTTGTACGATGTTACTCATAATTGTCCTATGAAACCCCAGGGTAAGCACAAGATGATGGAGTGGTTTTACGATGATGAGGATGTTCCTGAGTATACAGAGGAGATGATTGATGAGGGGCAGGGCATTCAAGAAGCTGATGGGTACACAGAGGATGAGGTTGATGCATCGAACCTCAAGGTGGCATATCTTTCCAGTATGAAGAACGAGGAGGATTTCAGATTACATGGTCTGTTGGCTGGACAGAGGATGACTGCTCTTTTTGATACTGGAGCCACGCATAATTTTATTGACTCTCGTTTGGTGACTCGTAGAGGTATCCACACAGAGGATTTCGAGAGGTTGAGAGTTCAGGTAGCAGACGGTTACACTCTTAAGTGTAACAAGATGGTTGCTGATTTACTAGTTAAGCTGGGTACTTATGCCTTCAAGGCAGATTTTTATGTGGTGGATATGGGTGGTACGGACCTGGTTTTAGGGATGGCATGGCTACATACCATTAAGGACATCTATATCAGTACAAAGAGGATGGAGATAAAGTTTATCTCGGATGGGAAACCACAGGTACTTAAGGCCATCAGAGATGAGGGGCTTAAGAAGATTTCGCTCAGGCAGATGCAGCATTTAGTGCAACATGAGGATGAGATAGATTGGGCAGTTGAGTGTAGATTGATGCCATCATTAGACCACGAAGATAAATTCACATATCACCCTGATATTCAGTAGCTGAGAACTAAACACGATAAGGTGTTTAGAGACTTACCTTCGGGTAGACCTCCAGATAGGGGAACCAAGCACATCACAGAGTTGGAGGGCACTAAGCCCGTTATGATCACCCCTTATCGGCATCCGAAATGGCTGAAAGATGAAATTGAAAAAACAATATAGGAACTGCTTGAGATGGGACACATTCGGCCGAGTAAATCTCCCTTTGCTTCTTCAATAGTTCTGGTGAAGAAGAAAGATGGCACCTTGCGTATGTGTATTGATTACCGGATGCTGAACAGGAAGACTATCAAGAACCAGTACCCCATTCCTCGGATAGACGAGCTGATAGATGAGTTGCACGGGGCACAATTTTTTCAAAGATATATTTGAGGTCCGACTGTCATCAGATCCAAGTCAAGGAACAGGACATCGAGAAGACGGCTTTCAGATGTCACTGTGGACACTTCGAGTTTCTTGTCATGCCCTTCGACTTGACAAATGCCCCAGCTACCTTCCAGTCCACGATGAACAGGGTGTTCCACAGCCAGCTGAGGAGATTTGTGTTGGTTTTCTTTGATGACATCCTAGTCTACAGTAAGACTTGGGACGACCATGTTGCACACCTGGGATCAGTATTGAGTATATTGGAGAGGGATTCCTTATATGCCAAGGAATCTAAGTGTGCCCTGGGAATGACAAAGCTGCTCTAATTGGGTCACATTATTAGTGCAGACGGGGTGCGTATGGATCCTGATAAGGTCCGCGCCATTGTGGATTGGCCCACGCCAGCAACCCTGACACAGTTGAGAGGGTTTATCGGCTTATGTGCTTTCTACCGCAGATTTGTGGCGGGTTTTTCTAGACATGCTGCCCCGCTTACAGATTTGACACGTAAGGGTGCTTTTCAGTGGACCGCTCAGACACGGGACTGCTTCGAGAGGTTCAAGACCATTATGACTACTTGCCCAGTCTTGGCATTGCCAGATTTCTCGAGGCCTTTTGATTTACACTGTGATGCTTCAGGAGAGGGTATAGGAGCAGTATTATCCCAAGATCGCCATCCCATTGTTTTCGAGAGTCGGTAACTGCAGGGTCCGGAGCGAGCATTCAATGTGTATGATTAGGAGATGTTGGCCATTATGCATGCATTGGCCAAACTCAGAGAGTATTTAGTGGGGAGCAAATTTTGCATCAAAACCGATCATAATAGTCTGAAACATTTCCTGGGGCAGCGAGACCTCAATGAGAAGCAGCAGAAATAGGTAAGTTACAATCATATGACTTTGATATTACCTATATCAAAGGGACCCAGAATGTTGTTGTCGATGCCCTTTCACTGAGACCCCACCTTTGTTCACTCATCGAGGTCTCGGAGAATTGGAGGCATCTGATTCTAGCTGAGTATGCCAAGGATACATGGGCAGCAGATTTTATTGATGGCAGTATTCAGGATGACAAATTTTCCCTTGTGGATGAGTTGATCATTTACAAGGGTAGGATTTTCCTTGTGGCCGGATCAAGGGTCCGTGAGGTCATATTCCGGGCTTTCCATGATACACCGATGGCGGGTCACCCAGGATTCTTTAAAACCTACAGGCAGATTCGAGAGAGGTTTACCTGGAAGGGACTGAAGGGAGATATTTAGTGATATGTTCGCGAGTGCTCTGTTCGTCAGCAGAATAAACAAGAGCACACTTACCACGCCGATTTTCTACAGCCACTTCCCATTGCTGAGCAGAAATGGGTGAGTATTTCTATGGACTTCATTGTGGGTTTACCCAAAGCCCAAGAGCGGGATTGTATCTATGTGGTAGTGGACAGGCTCACTAAGTACGCGCATTTCTTCCCTATCACCACTACTTATTCTACAATGCAGCTAGCAGATTTATTTTTCCAGGAAGTGTTTAGGATGCATGGCCTACCCCGGAACATTGTGAGTGATCGAGATAGTCGCTTTATGAGCCACTTCTGGCAAGAGGTCTTCAGGTTATGCGGTACAGAGTTAGACCGAGTACTAGTTACCATCCACAGACTGACGGCCAGACAGAGATTGTCAACAAGTGGGTTTAGGGCTATCTGCAGAATTATGTCTCAGCACAGCAGAGGGCGTGGGTTAAGTGGATACACATGTGCGAGTATTGTTATAACTCCACGTTTCATGAGACCATACAGATGTCCCCTTTTCGAGCCTTGTATGGCTATGATCCCCCGTCTTTTGCGGATTTACTGTGCAGTGACAGCAGAGTGCCCGGTGCAAGTGAGTTATTGCAGGATAGTCAAGATATTATGAGGGCACTGAAAGATAATATTCAGAGAGCGCAGAATCAGCAGAAGCAATATGCAGATCAAAAGAGGACAGCTCACTCTTTTGAGATTGGGGACATGGTTTATCTGATGTTGCAACCCTATAGGCAGTCTTCCATCCGGAAGAGTGGAGAAGAAAAGCTCAAGCCACGGTATTATGGACCATTTCGCGTGGTGCGACATGTTGGAGAGGTGGCTTATGAGCTGGATTTACCTAAGGACAGCAGAGCACACAATGTGTTTCACGTTCCGCGCCTCAAGAAGGCCTTAGGCCGAACTGTGATTCCTTCTGCTGTATTACCGCCCCTGGATGATGAGGGGAAACTGGAGTTGATACCAGAGGCCATTATGGATATGCGCGAGAGGCAGTTGCGCCGGAGGACTATCCGTGAGTATCTGGTGAAGTGGCAGGGGTTACCTGACAAGGATGCTACTTGGGAACCCGAGGATATTATGCAGCACCCTAGATTGCGATTGCTTGAGGGCAACCAATTTCAGGGAGGGAGGACTGTGATGTTCCCAAATTAGCAGGTTCTAGGAACCTGAGTATGGTCAACTCATCAGCGTGACCCTCGTGAGTTGACAGGATATTTTGAGGGTCTCAGAGGTCAGATTTGCCAATTATCGCAAATCTAGACTTACTACTTTTAGTAAGTCGGTTTGGGGGCCAGTTACTATTTCTGGCAGTGCAATTGAAGACCATGTTGATCAGTCATTACAGCAGAGGATGCAGGAATCATCATCAAAATGATATTTGATATTTAATTATATTAATTAATAACGATATGTTATTAATTAATAAAAGGGTTATATTATTATAATAATAATACTTTATTATTATAATGATTTAGAAGTTGATATATTGAAGAATGGTTAACTGGTGATTGTTTTTGGCAACTTTGGCATCCAAGGAATTATAAATACAGGATCATTTGTGAAGTTGATCATCAAATGTTTTTATATCAAATCTTGTCTGGAGAATTGTCTCTGATTATCTGAGCCCTTGATGAAATATAAGGGTCAAATTAGTTTCTCGAAGACTGATTCTTCTTGAGCTAATCATCAATCGATTGTTGTTGTAGAATCGATTGCTTCTCTTTCGTGCTCATGTATACGAGGAAGCTCTGAATTCTAGATTGAATTCGATTGAACTGTGGCATGCTTAAGAGGTCAATTTGCTATAAGGAAGAAGAAATCGCATTCCAGAATTTAATCTAACAGAGATTAGTAGAAGACCGAATGCATCTATTGGTGTGTGGTTGCTGAAGGAAATCGGGCCATTCTAGAAGCCACGGCTGATGTGCATATTACTACTTGCGGCAGACTGGGAGTCTATTCATACGCCATGGCTGCTGTGCAGATTGCTACCCTCAGGCGGATTGGAAGTGGGATACGCAACTGCCTTACTAGCCGCGTGAGTTAATTTCTGGCCGCGGCTATCACTCCAACACTGCGTGGAGACTGCAGTAGTTAATGTGGAGACAGTAGTGACTCTCGGAAGGGAAGAAGGACTGTTGTGCAGTTTGCGTGGGGAGTTGTAGCTAGCTTACACTCCAATACACAGCGTGAGTCATCATCAGCAATAAACAGGTTCATTCTCTGATAAATGTATTCATCTTTGAAGAAAATATAATAAATGTTGTCATATGGAAAAGTAATTGAATGATTGAATAAATTGACTCTTTGCATATGAATGAAAGTTTGATTATTGGAGGTTAAAAATCAAAACAAGCAAACATAGTGTTTTATCCAAATTGGCTAAGATATAGAAATTGTTAGAGAGAATCGGATAGGTTCATTACATTGATCCTGACCTTTGTACCATACCTGGTTCTGAAATACAGGTGAGACGAATCTGAAGAAAGATATCCACCCAACTTGGCAGTAAAGTCTCTACTAAGGCAAATGGAAAAGTAGAGTGGTAGGTCAATAACATAGACATCTTGAGGGATTGAGAAGTTAGGACACTCGTGCAATGTGAGACTTAGGTCCTTAATGACTCGAACTGTACTAACTAATGATCCATCTAATTGGACAACGGGCCTATCTAGAGGCTCATAGGATAACCCTAAGGTGTCAGCTAATACTTAGGTATAACTGAGTTGCTTGCTCCTGAGTCAATCATACAGATCTGCACTAGAGATTTTCCAATAACAAGAGTCACATAGAAAGGAGGAGGCTTGACCTGTGGACTCTGTTGATTATTTGCGAGCTGCAAGCTAGCTTTTACACTTTGTTGATCTTTCTGAGGCACATCAGCAATCAGAACCCTAGGTTGCTCCAAAACATCCTTTTCAGTCAATGAAATCTTAGACAAAACATCAAGCATTAATTCCTTTTGCCCAGGAATGGTTAAAGTCTCTAGCATGGGTATACTTATAGAAATTTTCATCATTTGTTCTATAATATTGAAGGAACCCAAGCTTACCTTTGGCTGTCCTTTTCCTATAGAAACCTATGGTTGTGCTAGCGCAGGCTGTGCCACTGTCTTCACAGGCTCCTTGGCTGGTATAGGTTGTCCCCGAGGCAAAATTTGAACAGCCTCAGGCTGTGGAACCACAATTGGGGCCTGATGATCTGTAGAAACTGGTTGCTCTGCATCCATGGCCTTCTTTTTAGACCTTGTGTTAGCTGAAACCGGGCCATAGTTCTGATTGTCATTGTGGGGAAAGTTAACCCCACAGAACTCCTCGCTCTGCCAATTCATGAGAGCCACATCAAGTGCACAGTATTCACTTGGGCCCGCTGGTTGATTTTGCTGAATCTGAGGCTCTTGTGGCACTTCATGTGGAGCCATAACATTGTTCAGCACCATAAGGGTTTGGCCAAATCCATTGGGACAAACTCCTTGAATGTGTTGTTTGTTGCATGGACAACCCCATTCATAATCTTGTGCCATATTGTTCTGTGGTACTGAAACAAGCTCCCTAGAGGTACTAGGAATGTTAGGGTTGTAGGGTTGGCTAGCTTTTTTATTATAGTTCCTTGCTTGGCCTTGCTGACCTGCCTGATAAGGGGGTCTATTTTGCTAGTATTGAGGCTGACAAGGGGCTTGGTAAGGCTGTTAATAGAGCTGAAACTGCTGCCTTCTGAGACTAACAAGCTCATTGGTAAAGTTTTGCAAGGTCTTTTTAATCTCCTTTAGCTCTTGGGACTAGTCTATAGCTGGACTAGTAGCTTGTTGAGAAAGAGTTGGGGTTGGGGAATAGATGCCAAGGCTGGGATAGCTTCAGGAATAGGTTGTAATTCTGGGAATATGGGCATTGGAGGCCTTGGTGCTATTTTTCCAGCTTGGATGAGATTATTCTCAGCTCTTATGGCAATATCAAAGCTTGTCGGCAAGTTGTTTCCTCCCATTGTCTGGATTGTCAGAGAAATGTCAATGTTAAGTGCCCTCAAGTAATACAGAAAAGCATGCTAGTTTGAAGGCCTAACTGCTACTGGGATTCTGTTCCATGTCATTTGGAACGTGAAATTGAAATCCATCATATGCTCATGGGGTGCCCTCTTCATGGTAGTCAAATGCTCTACCGAAGAAAGGTGGTCAGATTTATCTTCAAACTGGGCAGTCAAGGCAACACCTAGATCATCCCAGGTTGCTATAGAATGAACTGCTAAACCCCTGAACCATTGCAAATCTTTCCCCTTAAGCGATGCTGCTAACAACCTTACAGCCACATCATCATGGGTTATGTGATAAAGACCACATAGGGATGCAACATCTCTTATGTGTTCAATGACCGAGGTTTGATCCTCTCCAGTAAAAATGGGCAAGCTTTTAAGAGCTCCCATGGGTATGTCATTATGTCGCTGCAAATTCAGAGGGCTACCCTGGTTGAAAGCCACAAAAGGCTAGTTTTTGGCCATAGGTGGATTTGGGAGAACTTGAACTGCTAGGGGCACTTGAGATAATATAGGGGGTGGTAAAGGACCACCTACAGGGATATGACTGAAAATAGTAGGTTGAGATGCACTAAGTTGGGACTGAGTATGCTTGGTTGCCCTGCCCCTCTTCTTAGATGGAGGTAGCTCTATATATTCAAAAGGATCCCTGCTCTGCTTAGTTGGTATCCTGTCCGTGTGCTAGAAAGACCGATCTGCATAAAACAAGATTAGAGCCACCAGGTATGATATCTTACAATTCATAACGAAGACATAGCTACTACTCATACCAAACAACAACTTATATGTAACTTTTCTCAGAATACTGGCTCAAAAGAATCTGTCCCACCGGGCGTGCCAAAAACTGTTATCACTAAGGATTGCACCCAAAGGCTAAGTATGAAGCTTAGCTATCCTGTGAAACATGGGACTACTTTTAGGCTGTGGGTGACCTATGGTGAAAGTAGACCTTTGGGTTAAGGGTCGGTTTCCCTTGAATCACCTTAAAACTGAACTAAACTTTTGGAGCAAAAGGGAAGAGAATGCATTAACTTGAAATAACTGAAATGAAACTGAGGTGATTCACCAAACTTGAAAGATCCACATATTGTAAATACACTCACAATATGACTAAAGCATCACTCAGGACTTCACAACTTTACCCTACTTATAGTATTGCTTTTAAGAATAACAAGGTGCAGATTGTTAATGAGAAGGGAAAATCAATTCCACAACCCAAAATACTTATGAGCGCACACAAATTAAGACTCTAGGCAACAATATGTGTTTCCTGAACCTTTAGATAAGAAGAAATATCAAGTAAAGGATTAAACTAATCCCAATAACTTTGACACAATACTCACTAAACAACTCAAAAATCGATAGGAAAAGGACTATTCTTCTGCATTTAACCAAAAGGAGCCAAAGGACAATCTACTTCTCAAAGAGCTACAAACAAACATATCTCCGAATGAGATAGGATGCAAGAGCTACCTAAATCACGAAATGTGCGAGGTATAAATAGGTGAGAACCCAAATATCTGCATTTCCAAGGAATCTGGAATTCCATGACTGCCTCCACCAAATACGGAACCGAGAAAGGTAAGAATCTCTGACAAATCTGCATTCAGGTCCATAGGTTATGCTGTTCAAAAATATGAGGGACCTAACCTCCCCTAAAAGGTGGTGACAATGGATATTTTCAGAATTTATGCTTTAAAAGACCTCTTTCCCAATCACACCAAATCTCCCTCTAATCATGCTTGGTAGGTAATATTTGACAAAATGATTTATAAAACATCATTTGTCCAATATTTTACATTAATATAATTGGACACCAAAAGATTATTGTAATTTTGATACTCTTTCCTAAAACAAAATCTTCTTCTCACCACTTAAAACAAATTTTTGCACAGAAAAATAAAATTTGGAAACTTCTAATGTTATTGGGCAGTGCAAAGATACAAAGAATTGCAACAATACACAGGAAGTAACCTGAAATCGCAGCAGAATGGTAATATCCAGCAAAGATTTGGCTGATATCATCTGGAAGACCAGCAACTTCAACAGGCTCCTGTGAACATCTAGGCAGATGCATATACAATTTTAGAAGTATGTTTTCTAAAATAATTTCAGTGATGTTCCATCCAACTTTCTAGCAAAGCAAAAAAGGAAGAAATGAAACATTATATGCCGTGTAACAATCTTTTAAAAGCCATTTAAAAAGGTCAACCAGGTCAACCAAGCCTCTATATGAGAAAACCAAAGAACATAGTTAAAGACCTTATACCAAAAAAAAAACACGGAATCAATCTAGGTAATTTCTGACTTTTATGTCCAGAAACTCATATTTAAGAAAATTCAGCTATGAAAAACACCAATAAATGCAGATCAAACTAATCAAACAAACCTGTAAAACTGGCTAGATGACATAGGTAGACATATTCAATGATAAATATTGTTTCACTCCAAGCTTTACCAAATTAGATTTAAATCAGGGTGCAAGTGTTTGTCCACTTTGAGAAGATTTGATGATAAACACCAATAAATGAAGATCAAACTAATCAAACAAACCTGTAATACAGGCTAGATGACACAAGTAGACATATTCAATGATCCATATTGTTTTCCTCCAACTTTTACCAGATCAGATTTACATCAGGGTGCAAGTATCTGTCCACTTTGAGAAGATTTGGCAATTAATTCAGATCTAGTCTGACTAGCTTCAATTGAACTGGTATTTGTTCAAAACAAAAATTGAATGCAAAAAGTGAATAGAAAACTTGAGATTTAAAGTGCTTACAAGCAATCCAAAAGAAAACCAAGCACATTACAACATCAATAAGTTTTTATTCAGGGAAAACCAATGAGTGGTTGATTAGTTGATAGTTCCTGACAGTTGGTAATCTTAACCAACCGAGGATTGCTATGTATGTGCTCATCTTGTACACATTGCTTATCAAACTGAATGGAATAAATGCTCTATCTTTCTGAGGGTTGGATTCATACTTGATACTTTATGTTCTGTATTGATATCTTATGTTTTGCAAGTTATATTCTTGTTTGCTCCATGTATTAAATAGCATAACCCTATTAGAGTAACATAACCCTTTTATATTTCTGCCCTTTGAAAGAGTCACCATCACCACTGTTTGAAAGAGTACGACTTATTTTCTTCTCATTCCTTTCTTCTTTAATTGATCCTTCCTTGATTCGCATGCTCCATTATTTCTTCCTTCCTCCATATCCCCTTTCAAGTGAACTCTTCCCCCTTTTATATCTCATGTTTGAGGGAGACACAACTCTTCATTTCATCCCAATTGACCCTTCATTAAACTTAATTAAACTTTAATTATGGTATATTTTAATTTATATTTTTAGATTTTAATTTTATTATTATTTATTATTAAATCCTACATCAAAAAGGGAGTCTTACATTGTTCCCCATGGGAAAGGGAGATTGTGATAGTTGTCAAGCCTTGTAGCCATGGGGTGTTGCAAAGCAAGCGAGTTGACCAGATGTTGACAAATCAAATCTTGCATCCTCAATTTGTTTCTTTGTTTAGTAACAACCTTCAAGCAGCACAACTAGAGAAGAAACACACTTTTGCTAAATATTATAGAGTTAATTGGCAGCAATTCATCAAAAGTGTGCCTCATGTAATTTTGACATGTTACTAACCAAGTTTGAAGCAACAAACAGTATGCATGAGCGGTCTCATAATTGAATAATTATTTTAATTATTTAATTAGCTGTCTTCTATAATTAAATGAATTCTTTAATTTATTTAAGTATTCACTTTTCTAAATATAATTCCTTAAAAAAACCTTTATTTTATCCTCTCATGCACACAATTAAATATTTTTAATTATTTAATTCTAATAATATCTACACTTTCAACTCTTAACTACCACTCACTCTAACTTCTCTAATTAATTAATGAAATTCAACTTCATCATGCAATCAGTTAACTCCCTAATTAGCTCAGCCTATTATTCTCATCCATTCTCATCCATTGATCTTCAAATCTGTTTCCTCCGATCTCCACCATTGATCGATATCAGAAATCTATGAAATCAATCATCATTCATTCCCAGCCACAGTCTTTGAGCTTTCGTGCAATCATGCTACAAAAATAGTGCTACATAAAAATCTGAGAGTAACATTGTAGTGCCTCTCGTGTTTGCATTATGTTCCATGGTTATTTTGATCTGAGATGTACTCTGTTGATTATATTGTTTAAACTTTATCTACATGATGAGATGCATTGATAACTATTCATTATTTTGGTTGCCAGTATCTTGGTTGTAGTACATGAATAGATTATGTTGTTGTTTCAGTTTGATCATATCTCCATGATGATGCTATTGATGTGACATGATGCCTTATGATGATATTATTGGACTCATTAATATGTTGTGCCTTATATGTTGTTGGGTGTTTCAATTGTGTACTCTCCCTGATTTATACTATATTGTCGTAAATGATTTATTTTAATGCTTCAAATTTAAATGCATTGTTAAATGATTATTCCCTCTAGTACATGTTGGTAAATCCGGACTTCATGAAGCATATTGTGTTAGACCTGTGAGCGTATCTGTGCATTTAGAACTCAGCAGTTGTCACAGAAGGTTTTAATTTTAAATGCTGATTTTTAGGCTTTGGGGTTTTTATATTTATTTTAATTGCTAGCTAATTTGCTATAGTTAGGTTCCAGATGACTGGGATCGATTTATTTAATTCAGGGGAAAGTCAATTTGGTTATTTAAATATTTAAATAACCCTTTTAATAAGTCACTTTGGAAAAGTGCTTATGATGTTGGAAAAGTGAGTTTTACACTCACTTCTCATTTTGTGCTTTTGAAAAAAAAAATTGAGTTTTTTCTACAAACCCTCTTGGAGAAAAATCGATCTTTGCTCGTTGTGAGAGATTCGTGCATCGGATCTTCATGAGGAGCGGCTCGTTTGATTCGTGTCGCGAATCTCCAACTTCTTGTGGAGCCATTTGCGTCTTCGTGAACTTTTCTTCATTTTCTTCCATTTCTTGGTTTTTACCACCCATGAGAGGTAGGGCTTTTTGGATCTCTCAATTTACTCCATAGTTTTGATTAAAATTGGTTGCTTTAGAACCATGGGCTGAGAATTAGCATTCCCCCACACTTGTGTTTATTTTCATCACCCGGTTGGACGAGTGTGAGCAATTACGTGTTTGCTCATTTGGACTTTGAAGTTTTTGCCTGGATATGCTGCCGGATATTGCATACGTGCCCGGATTTTGGATTTTTGGAAGTTTGGGCATAAAATAGGAAATAGTTTTTAATTTCATTACAGTCATAAAATTGGAAGTTTGGGCATAAAATAGGAAATAGGATGCTATAGAGAAAGTGAACCATGACGGAGCATTACAGTCATCCTCTATTAATTCCTAACCATGGTGTGTGGCGGCAAGCCATATTGCGCAGTGGAAAGTGAATGTTACTGGTGGAGTTGGAGCCTGGTTTTATGAAACCAATCATATCTCTTAAGTTGGGTGTCAAAAATATTTATGTTGAAACAAGGAATTCTTTTCAAGTCAATGTTCCAAGCTGGAGACTAATATCAAGTCTAATTCTACAGTGCCAACTATCTTAAAGTTCGAGGTGATTTGTTTGTTTATCATATTGTCGTCAATGAAATGAATAATTATTAAAACTTTAGCATCGGTGAATATCATATCTGTGTTCAGGACATTATATAGCAAGGAGATTTGCATGTGCGAATATATAAGTGTTTTAAAAATACTCGGTCACCGTGTTTATGAATTGTTGTGTGGCAGTTTCCTTCAGAACTGAGTTTATGATATTTATGTACTGAGAATTGCTTTGGAAGGTGTATCAGGTTGTTCTTTCTTTCAAACCCAATCTAAAAATCCTCCTATGTTAGAGTTGGAATATACGTTGATTGGAACATGCAGTATATGACAAATAAAGCATCAATAACCCATAGTGAACTTCAATCAAAATTCAGGTCATCAATTAGGCAATATTACTAGAGCAAAAAAAGGGGTCGAATTCGGGGTGGCATTTTCTATCAGATTTGTAAGTCAGTCTGCAGTAAGCATTGTCTATGTGTAGAAGAAGAGTCTGAAAACTCTACATATAAGGTTAGATTTTCTATTGATTTATCTTTGTAATCTAAAACTCTTAAAAATTCAGTCATCTGTTGAATGGGAATTAATGATGTAATTACTTGATGCAATCATTGCCGTTTATCACTGCTTAAAAGTATTTTCCCTGTATGAAATCAAGTTTCAATAAATTCCAAAGCAAACTATTTGATAGAAAGTGTTAAGTTGAATTAGTGTAAGGACTTTACAATGGTAAAGGGACTCATTGTCGCTAGGAAACTGCCTGGAGTTTAATTTGATTATTGCTTAATTCTGTTGTTGCTAATAATGCTGGTCACCATCTTTAAGAACTGATACAAATTCATAAATGATGGGTTTCTTGTTATCTGGAAATTTCCAATATGAGTTTTCTATATCAAGCTACAAACAAAACTCTACAATTTTGAGCACCGAACAAATTACCACTATCATTCAATTTAAACAAATTGTTTGACAAAATTCTTTATCAGCTAAGTACAAACAGGGCTGCATACTACAAAAACAGATTTGGCTAGCGGAAGCAAACCTCATATAACTATAAACAAAATGAAGATAATGGCAGATCAGAAAAGTGTTCTTTTCTCAAAAGAATTCAATGATACATTTAATGGTGATCAGCTAAGGGATTTACAGAAAGAAAAGGAAGTAGGGAATTGGCTCTATGTAAATGGATTACAATTGAAGTCCTTGAAGTTTCCTGATGGTGTTCTTTCTAAGTTGGAGGAATTACACTCATATTTGTCTAAAGTAGACCAATCAGATTGGAGGCTTTTGAATTGGGCTTTGCAGCCCTCAATGCTCGTTTTAGTCCAATACAGGTTATTGGAACATCCGTGTGAAGAGGTGAGACTTGTTGTTGCTTCGTGTCACAGTGAGATCAAAAGGATAACAGACCCTATAGCACCCTATAATGATGGCATACTTAAAAAGGTCTTACTGCTCATTGTGGAGAGCCTACATGGGTTACATGATGTCAAAGCTCCTGCTTTTGGTAAGAGGGCTAAGATTTTAGAAATCATGGCACAAACCAGATCATTTATCATTATGTTGGATCTCAAATGTCAAAAAATGATTCTTCAAATGTTTCAATGCTTCTTAACTGAAGTCAGGTTGTATCATCAAGACAATGTGAGGGCTTGTATGGAAACTATTATGTCCTTAATCTTAGATGAAGATGAAGATATCTATAAGCGGTTGCAATCAAACTTGTTGGCCATTTGAAGAAAGGAGCATAGTATCTCACCTATGGCTTATGAGCTCTCAAAAGGGTTGACTAAGGAGAAGATTGAAGGGTTCAAGAAACATATGATTGAAGATGAATTAATCTTAACGGGCCTGCAGGTTGCAGGGTCTTCCTAAAAGAGTAAGAACCAAATGAGAAGGGAGCAGATTTGTTTCACATGTCAAGAAACTTGGAAACCTAATCACAGTTGTTGGGGTAGTAAGGAAGATAAGTCAGCTAAAGAAGTTTGGACCAACAATGAAGAAGATAGGAATTCCACAGCTTTGTTCCAACAAAACAACACAAATGCTTGTGAGATGGATTCAGCTAGTGTTATAGGTATGGGATACGCGAATCTCTATATTGGTGACTTGGAAGTTGTGATTGGTAAACATGTTGATGAGGATAGTCTTATTCAAGGAGAGAACATGTCAAAGTCTCAAGATATTTCCAATGAGGTGCATGAATCTTCAAATGGTGAGAAATTGCTTGAGAATGATGACATAGCAGCAACCTTGACTTTGTATGCAAATCAATCAAAAAAGGAGTTTGAGGCCTATGATGACATTGACGACACCCTTGAAAGGTTTGATGAATCATGTGTTCTTTATAGCAGCAGTTCACTTATGCATGATAGTGTTTTGGAGGACCAATCAGAAAATGCATTTCAAAATGACAATGATAAGAAACATGCTTTGAAGAATCAGCTGAAGGTTACTGATGATATGGTTGTTGCAGCCTTAGTACATTATGAAAACACTCACAAGATCATTGAAGACCTCTACTGGAATACTCAAATTGAAATAAGGCAAAAAGGCATGGGAAGTAATTCTTATTTTGCAGACTTGCAAGTGGTCAAAGTGGCTCTAGAATCAAAGAAATCTGATTATTTGTGTTTACTTTCAAACAGGGATCATATTTTAGAGATTGCTGAAGTATATGCTATTAAATTTAAGGAAAAGGAGGATGAGGTTAATAAGCTCATTAGGGAGCTTAATGATACATAGGAGATATTGGGGAATACGCAAATGGGTCTTCAATAAGCAAAAAATCAGATTGTTGTCACTAATCATTCCTGGAAACAGGAGAGCAAAGGAAGGACTGAGTTTTTCAAGGAAGTGATTAAGGAACTTGACAACATACAATAGACTTATGACCTGGATAGTTGTCTCAAAAGATCAAGTAATGAATTTTTGGACCAGCCAAAACTTGGGAATGAATTGGGAGTAAAGGATAATATTCAGGTTGTTGGCAATTCTTTGTTTGAGGTGGATGCTAATTGGACAATTGATAATCCACTCTTTGAGTTAAATAATGAGGGAGTTCTTTCTAATTGCAATGATGAGAATTTAATTGATTGCAGGATTTGGGACTCAAGTGCAGTTTCTAGTGATGAGTTTTGGTCACAAGATTGGAGTAGTGGATCAATTTCTAGAGTTAGTACTACTGCCCACATTTTGATCAGCTTACACATGGGTTCGGATTTTGATCTACAAATGAGTTGGATGGATTCTGTGGTTCAGCAGTTGAGTAGTTCTTGGTTGAAGATTGATGGTAGATATGGTTTGAGCATAGGAGATGGATTTTCCGCTACTTCCTTACTCATGATTCCTATGTATTCAGTGGCATTTCAGATTGAATATTGGTGTACTAGTTCCTCCGCACCATTAGTGTTGACCTCAACCTTTGAGCAGTTTGAATTTTACACCAGCAGCTCAGGATGGGTTGATATATTTTATTGTGTGCCAATGATGCATGTTATGCATTTCCATGGGAGATCATTTGCATTTGGATAGTTGTTTAGTGTTGATAGCTCCTTGAGATACTACTATCTCCTCATATTTGACAATTGTGACAGCATGATAATTTGGGATCCTCGCATTTGCATGTTTGGTGCATTACTTCAGTCGGATTTTAATGAGTGGCTTCACAATTCCGAGCATGGTGTTGTTTATATCAGAGTAGCATAATGGATTGGTGGAGCAACATTCTTGAGGTTGATATGGGATCGAAGCATTTGATTTCAGCATGCACGTGTAGATTGCTTGAGGGCAAGCAATCTCTAGGAAGGGAGGACTGTAATGTCCCCTTTTTGGGACATTAGAAGTCAATTAAATAATTAAATTTTAAATTTTCAAATTATATCAAATTTAATGACAACTTAATTTAATTATTTAATAAAGTAATAAAATGACTTTAATGGATCTTAGTGAAAATTTATGAAGTCATTTTAAGTTAAAGTGGGAAACTAAAGAGACAAAGAAAAGTAATATAAAGAGACAGGCAGAAGGAAAACGAAAAGTCACAGGATGTGTTATAAAAGAACATTGAGAGGCTCATTCTCAATATACTTGGTTTATGCTTGATTATTGTTTTCTCTTGGAGAATTATGAGAAGCTTTGGCTTTCAATTTTGAAAACCTGAGGACAGAAACCTTCAGGATTTCTCGATGGATTGGACGGAAACCCAATTCATTTTTAGAGGTGGATTCGCGACGGACTCAACATCTAGGCAAATTTGTGAAGATTTCATCTGAAGACATACTTGCAGCAATAAAGGTATTTCATATATGTTTGGTAAATAAGAGTGTAACTAAAGGCAATATTCATATTTAATTTCAAAGTGATATTATGCAGTTTTCAATATAATATGTTGAATGAAAAGAAATCAGTTTTCTTGCAAAATATTTATATAAATTCCTGTGTAACATTTGAAAAATCTGGAGCAAATAGCCTAAGGGGATATTTCATCTATTAAGACTAAAGAACCCTTATAGGGCCTATATATACATATACATACATACATACATATATATATATATATATATATATATATAAATCATAATTATATATCAGTTATGTCTATATTTATATTTGTAATATATAAAAGATATTGATATATATAGCTAATTCCTTAATTATTCACCAATCCTTTTGGAAGGATAGGTTGGTTGTATAGGGAGGGGCGAGTATTCCATCACAAATTAGGTGTCTCCCAAGAGGTGGTATTGACGGATGTTCATGAAACCCTTGGGCCAAGTGGTGGTATTGATGGATATTCATGAAACCCTTTGGCTTAATTATGGAGGTGGTTTCAATGCCCTATGACAATAATTCCCTGTCTTCCATGAGGGTTAGGAAAGAATTAAGGAGTTAGGGCTTAAGTATGTATGATGGATCAATGATTGTTTCTTAATTCAACTCGATTTAAATGCATAGTGTTGTATGTTAATCATTGGGAATTGACATTCTCCTAGTAGGGAATGTTACAAGTTATCTTTCTCAAGTGCAATCCAAACCCTAATTGGGAATTTTAGAGCAACATAAGTAAGGTCCTAGTTGGGGACATTACAAATGGTAGGTTTTATTATTAATGTTCTTAATAATACTGGGGGGTGAATCAGTATTTCAAAACTTTATACTTTTAAATGCATAAACCACATAAAAACTTGAACAGAGCAACCATCAAGACATTATCACCATATATCTCATGGAAAACCCTTTCGGGTTAAAAAAAACCACGACATACAGAGCTTTAATAGACAAAATGGGCACCAACCCAGAATACAAAAGTGAGCACCAACCCACAAAGGGCACCGGCTCTATTTAAAGCACCAACCCCAGTTTGAGAGCACCAACGTCTTCACCTTTTAATAAAATGCAAACACTATATTCACCGTCCAGACTAATAATATCAACACATGGCCAAAACATCGCCCACATTAAAAATATCAACACACGGCTGCAATCAAAATCCACAAACCTTGAAAATGCCGAGCAGGACTTAGTGATAATTATCGCTGCACATACACAACACATAGCAGCCCAAGAATAGTCAACACCCAAAAAAAATAATATTCAAAAGTAATGCATAGCAAAATTTAGTTGCATAGCTTTTAATAATGTAACGCACACTTCCTTAAATAATTCAAGGCGTAAGATAAGTCTGACAGCCACCGCACCAAAAAGAATTAAATCATTTCCATAGAAGTCAATGTAGTTAAAGATTCAAAGAATGACGTGGCACAAGATTCAAGCAAGCAGCTGACAGGCATAAACTATGTCTTGGCACCTGATATGGCAATCTGACTAGGAAAATGTCAGCAAACAAGTAGACACAAAACCAGCTCAAGAAGCTCAAGCACCTCAAGCACGTCAAGCAAGCAAGCAAGTAGCTCGACCAAATTTCTATTACTTTGAGTAATCCTCTGAGATATATACAACCTTGATCATCAACCTTTGACATCAATGACAATATACTCAATAGAGTATTCAGTTCTCCTTCCATGAAAACTCTTCCACATAACATAAATTTCAATTAGTCTCCAAAAGTGGGAGATTTTGTATGGAGTCAAAAATATTAGAATT
Organism: Thuja plicata; assembly: GCA_018584345.1. Classification (NCBI taxonomy): domain Eukaryota; kingdom Viridiplantae; phylum Streptophyta; class Pinopsida; order Cupressales; family Cupressaceae; genus Thuja; species Thuja plicata. Next base: position 438,789 of record MU226746.1, on the reverse strand, counting down.
AATAGTAAAATACTCAGTTTTTTGCTGGATTACTTTCTTTTGACAATAAGTGGTATCCATTGCATTAAATTCATGACCAAGTTGTCCATTTCATTTGATTTGGACATTTATATTTGTGGGTGATTTGGATGACTATCATTATATGCTCAGTTTACTTTTTGAGAAACTATTAAGTCAATTCTTAGCATTCAAGCATGGGCACAGAAGTTCTAAGTTAGATTCATTTGGCTTTCATTATTTGAACTAATATTATAGAATGTTGGTTGAATAATGAAATAACCTATTACATGTTTTGCACAGATTGTAATTAGCTTGGACTATATCAGGCTGATTGCAATTACGATTTTGTTATAATTGCAGAAATTGAATGATCCATGAATGTTACAATTTTCTCATTTACCATTCCTAAAAAAAAGCTTCATAGTGAAAACTCATCTAAAGTTTTACTTTATTTTATATTCCATTCCTTAAATTTCAAGATTTTGTTAGTTGCCTTGTTTTAGATAACCCATACCTCTAATCAAAAAGTGAGTACTTTCATGATCCCTCAATGTTATCTATGAAGCTACACCAGTTAGAAAGTCTAAAATCCTCTGAATATGCTAAGAAAGACTCAAGATACAAATATTGAAACTGCACAATCAATAGTTGAAATCATTACAGTTCAAGATGGTAATCCACACAACTTCTAACTCTTGTCCCTTTCACATGGGCAATTCAACACTAAATGCCTTAAATTAAAAGCAATAAAGGCATGCAAACTACACTAGACCTAAGAGATAAAGGAAATCAAACATTGATGACAGACCTCTCTTTACAATGGACTTGCATTTACCTGAGTATATCTTGTTCCAAAAGGTACTCCTAGTTGCCCATAATCATTCAGACCAGTTGCCAAGACACGCCCTTGTTCTGCTTAAGATTAGAAAATATGTCAAATAAAGGATCTTCAAGCCTAATTTTAGGTAAATAATATGATAGATAATAAATGCACACATCAAATTTGTATGAACTTACATTTTCACAACTTAAATCACGAGTCTACAAAATAGAAGTGAAACTCAATTCAATACTAACAATACAATATGTGCATTTATTAGAATACTATGTATTTACACTTCTACCTGTCTGATTACATGCGTCCACAGTTAGGTCATGACAATGGGAAGCTCTGAATTGTTTCAAATTCACAGCAAAATCCAGATTCAGGATAATTCCCCTATTCTAATACTAAGTATTGGGAGTGAAAAGTGGAAGAGATTATCTAAAGCAGAAGAAAAACAAAGGTGATGTTGTTGCCCACTTAAGCAATTCTTAGCAAAATAGCACAAATCAAAGGACTTATGAAACAAGCTTTAAAATAAACATGATTAATCTTAGATGCAAGCAGTTAGAGGTTCAAGATTGAAAATCCACATTAAATAATATGCTAAGCACTAGAGTATGCCATGGAACAATAATTTAAATGCTTCAAAATATACTCCATTCCATTCAACTTCAGAGGTTAACTAGTACCGATGAGAATTGCTAAGACTAGTACAAGAAGTTAGAACGTATTTCAAAAGATAATAATTAAAGAGCCTGAGGATCTATTTAATTTCATACAATTATAAAGGCAGATAGTGCACTGAGATCATGCCATGTACTACAACACTTCAATACAAGCTCACAAATAGCATTAATAATTCAAAACATGTTTGCGGATAATCTGCTTAATTGGCACTCAAGTTAGTCTATTGGCCCAAGTCAAGGATGGAAGGCAAACAAAGCAAAATTATTTGAGAAAAAATCGATGAATCTAAGCCCTCCCATCAAAGTGACACCCAAGATCAGAAGCCAAAATGGAAATAATGTGCTGGAATTACAAATTTATATTATTTTTGAAGATTGAAGTTGCAATAAGGGATGAAGATTGTTATTTTGAAGCTTCAGAAGCTACAACTACAAAACTATAGATACATGTCAGTTACACAAATTGTAATAACAGTTGAACACAGACTTATGTTGTGGAGATTGAAATTCAAGTTGAAGTCACATTAATGCGTTAAAAATTCTTGTGTGTAACATATGTGAAGTTGAAGCTTCCTTACGCTGCCAAAATTTCCATTAAAATTAAGATTCTAGTGTAGACTTAAATTCAACAAAAATTAATAATTACTAATTACTATAAATAAATAAAAAACATAAATTTAGTCTACACTAACAACTAGACTAATCTCCCTCTCAAGTCTGCACAAGAAGGCGCCTTGTAGCCTTTTCATGCCATAGTCATTCCAATAACCAAATTAAGCCAATATGGATTTTTTACCATATTGAAAGGGATGTTGTTGAAGTACCAGAAATCAACACAAGCAATGTCTACTTGTTAATGCACCTCCCTATTCCACCCACTTGCCTCCAATGATGGTTGTGTTTCAAGTGTGTTTCTTTGCACAAAATAATCAGCTATAGAGTACACTTGAGGCACTGATGGTGGTGCTCTATTAAAAGTAGCAAAAGTGGTGGCCAAAGGGGTGGTGGGTTTGCGGATACGTGGGCCATGAAGAGAGCCCACTATGCCCTTAAGTGTTGCTTCTTCTTCTTCAAGTTTGATAGTAACAGCTTGAGATTCATCTATGCTTGCTTTCATGGTTAATTTTGCCCTTAGCATTTTTTTCTCTTCTTAGGTAGCAAGCAAGGCAATAATTTCTCTTTTTATTCCATCTGTGGTCTTATCACAGACCCTCATATCATGCTTTGTGATGCCTGCAAGGTGGTATTTCAAACAGTTTATGCCTCCATAAATTAGTTTTTCACACTTGATGCAAATTAAGGTATTATGTTCTGGTCTTTTAAAGGCATACTTCCATGCCCTATCTCTAGCCCCTTTAGGAAGAGTGCCTACATATTGATATGATCATGCGTCTACTAAGGCACTGGTAGACCCTGAAGCTGACCCAATTGCAGAAGAATCTCTATTTGTCATTATCAATCAACCTACACATACAAATTGAAATCACAAATTAATATTTTAATAAAAACATTAGCAAACAAACAAAATTAGTTTAATTAATTTTAGACAGTTGAAACTTGAAAAAAAAAAAAAAAAAGATGATAGGGTTTGAAATTTTTA